>BCLG01000984.1:37944-109525 GCA_001602295.1 Zoysia matrella | reverse complement strand
TCGCATAACCTAGCTTAAATAAGCTAAGTAACTAATCACTTTTCTCTAGTAGACATCGATGAGACGAGGTAATGCATAAAATGACACGTCTGCTTGTAGTACATACATTGTATTGCCATATGGTCACAAAAAACAAATTAGTGCGCTAGATACTTTATAATGCAAACACTCACAGGATTTAATAAAGTAGTCACATAGACATTGTCTAAAATAAACTTAAAAATTAATTAATCACTAATCCTTAATAAGTTTTTCTATGTAGGGATTATGCATAGAATGACGTGTCACGCTCTTAGTATTAAATTAAACAAACCATAATACTAGCTCGTCTTAGTATGAAGTCTCGTATATAGTCACACTTAACAACCCATGCGACCACATAAGCAATAAAATAAAGCAGCTAAATAAATACTTGTTCAAGTAACTAACCCATAATAAATAACACTAAGATACACATATAATAACAAGCATTGCATTAAGATAGTCCCGCATGC
Organism: Zoysia matrella; assembly: GCA_001602295.1. NCBI lineage: Eukaryota > Viridiplantae > Streptophyta > Magnoliopsida > Poales > Poaceae > Zoysia > Zoysia matrella. The sequence goes on along the minus strand of BCLG01000984.1, from coordinate 109,031 downwards.
ATGACTCTATCCTTAGTTTTTCTCGCGGAATTTATTCGGCTCTCATTCAAAGTTAATTGGATTTTATCGATTCTTCTCGAGCTTTATTTCTTTTACGGTAGTTTATTTAGGCGTTTTGTACAGTGTAGACAACGTTAAGATTAAAGAAGTGCCGAATTCTAAGAGGAGCCAGAAGGACTGACTCACAAAGACAAGCCCGAAGATTTCAACTCCAAAGATTAAGGATTTGCAGGCAAGCTCTAACCACCTTGATCATATTAATCCTATGATTTATTTCGCACCTATATAGCCTAAATGCTTGCATGTGTTTTCTGTGAATTTAAAAGTTGTGAAGAATTAATCCTGCTTATTAGGTATTTATATTAATGTCAGTTACTTGCTCTCATTAATATTAAATACCACCTTGTTGATGACACCCCCTTGTTACCAATAGAAAATCTATCATTAAATAATTTTAATGACCGAAAAGTTACCTTGATAATAGATTGCTCAGAACTCCATTGTGATGCCACGCATCACCACACCATACACCAGTATTTCATAAAATGTGTAAATGTGTGCTTGGTGGTGTGAGTAAAATAAATGGGTGGATGATAGAGCAACATGTGTTAAGTGAAGGTGGGTGATTTTCTGGTTTGCGGGCCAGGCTTTTTGTGGCAATTTGGTGCCGTGTGATAAGCTTCGGTCTGGTTCACCTGCCGTGGACAAGCTCTCGCCCTGACCGCATAAGGATCGGTTCATTGGACCTCAACATAGTGATTTCGTGCAACCACATAACCTGTCTGGGCAGGACTTACCCTACTTATTGGTATCTACCGTATGCTACACTAGGCGGCCAGTAGGGCATCGGGCACCAAGGGTGGACACTGGGAGATGTATGTACCTGAGAGAGTCTGACTCAGAGGAAAAAGTAGTATCTCAGCTCAGCGTACCTGAGTCAGTAGAGGAAAATAAAGTACCTGAGAACTCAAAGGAAAGTGAAGTACTTCGGTTTTAGCCCTTGGTGATTTTTTCGAGGTGGGCATACAGGGGTGGATGGATAAGGTGGGACTAGCGTTATGTTTCTCCCTCCTGAAAGAGAGCGTAGCCTGTGGGTAAAGTGTACAACGTCTGCAGAGTGTAAAATCTTTTCGGGAAGTCCGTTATCACTGTTTATGACACACTATTGTTGATTAGTTTCATAAATTCTCTTGATGGTGTGTGGGTGTAGTTGCCCGTGTATTGGAAAGTGTCTGGATCGGGTATTGGAGGCCCTTCCAGTTAAAACTTGAGAACGGGCGGAAAAGGCTTATTCTCCCCCAGGTCCACCTACTAAAATATGATAAACAAATGTTTTGATCTCCTGGTTTATCAACCTTCTCTAGTGAACCCTGCTGAAAATGGATTTTTGCAAAAGAATCCCTGTGCATTATTCTTGGTATAGCCAGACATGCTTTCATCAGTATACCCCTGCATAGTGTTAAGGCTTGCTGAGTACTTTATGTACTCACCCGTTTGCATCTATTGTTTTAGTCAAAGGAAGATTCGTAGAAGACGACGACGTGTTGGGTTTTGGCCGTGCTTCCCAAGTTGCTTGTGAAGTTGGGTCCTATTTCCGCTGTTCACTTTGTGTCTAGCAGGCTAAACCTCTATGGTGTCTTAATCCACACCGTGTTGCCGCTAAAGGTCGAGTTTCAGGTATATTTCCCTATCCAAAGTATGCTTTTTGATATACATGTTGTATTTGTGCGTATCAGCTACTGATCTAGGGACTGATATGTGGCGCACAGTGTATTCCAAAAATGGGGTACGACACGACTTTTCATCAATAAGGAGAGAATGATGAGATTATAAGGATCTTTGAGCCACCAAGTGATTGTGTTCAAATACCCCCGTGGCCTCTGCCTTTTCATGCAGGTTGCAGGGCACTAAAATGGATGCCTCAGTCACATACGAGCTCCGTTTTGGATGTTCTAGATATGGATGGAAAGACAAAGAGATAAGATTTTCAATGGATCTAATCACGTGCAAAAATACTTTTTAGATCTCTGAAAATCATCAAAACAATATGACATCCAAATTATGTTAAGGTTCTGTGACACCATCTTTTGATTCTTGAGGTTTATATCTTTTCTAAGCCCATTGTACTAGCGTTCGCCCCTAAGAACGTCCTAACCTACCTGCATAGGGATAGGTTTTGATTATTTTTCATCTGCTTTAAACAATTTCGCATTTTAATGGTTTGTTGAATTCCAACTTCGTGAGATTCATTCAGATTTCACAATTAAGTTGCGTTCTTTCTTGTTTTTGCTTCTGTTCTTCGATTCGCAGGCTGAGATTAGCCTTTTTGACGAGGTAAATTGTGTGTGCATGGTTGATAACCAAAGAAAAAGTAGTGCTGCGATTGCGGGGTTCGAATTATGTTGATTTAAGGCCGTATCGATTGTGTGTCGCGTCTCTACCAAATCGAGAGTTACCACGACCTGACGGACGATCAATAACTATGTTCATATCAAGTGGTAATCAAAGCTTTAGGTATACCGTCAGGTTTACATCTATCTTTGTTAAATTTGCATTCATCCTATCGTCCACAGCAAAGCCGCAACACAAACAAAATAGTAGATTGTTGGGTATTTCCCTATCCAAGCTATGTTTAGCCTTTGCATAATTTTATTTAAGAGTCCGTAGTGTTGAGTTTGTCTTCTTAGTTTGTGTTCTGGTTGTTGGAGTTCGTAATCTTTTTGCATCCAGATGTTTTTTTATGTGTACGTGGTTCTCGATCTTCTGTCAAGTCGTGGTAACACTCGATTTGGTGGAGACGCGATACACAATTGATCCGACCTCAAATCAACACGATTCAAACCTCGTAATCGTAGCACCACTTCTCCTCTGGTTATCAACATTACACACACGATAGACCTCACCAAGAACCTTCATCTTGATGAGATTATAAGAATCTTTGAGCCATTAAGTGAATGCATTCAAATACCGCCGTGCCCTCCACCTTTTCATGCAGATTGCAGGGAATGGTGGAGTCGAGGTCCCGACAATGAACTTGAGTCGAGGACGACTCCAAAACAAGAAGAGAGGATGATGAGAACATCACTCCTTTAGATACATACAAGAGTCGTCAAATTAGTATTGATGGAACTCACGCACGACAGTTAAGATTAGAGGTGAGCTTGTTCCTAAACACATATTTTCTTTCCTTTGAAAGTAAATTGCTACCTAATAACTTTGTCATGATTAGGAACATTAAAAAGTCAAGAAAAGCATAAAGAAGGACTTAGAGATGCTCAAGATCAGAACCGCACGTTCGACCCCGGAGGAGATAAAAAAAACTAGGGTTCGAGCCTGTCTCGGGCTCCAAAAGCAGCCTGCACTAAAACGGATGCCCCGATCTCATACGAGCTTTGTTTTGGACGTTCTAGATATAGTTGAAAAGCTAACAAGATAACCTTTCCAACGGAACTAGCCTCATCCCTAAATTTGACTGGAATCAGCAGGAATTGTTAAAACAATATGACATCCAAAAACTGTTCGGGTGCTGCGACACTATCTTTTGGCCTTTAAGCCATGTATCTTTATAAGCCCATTAGTATTAGGGTTTGCCTTTAAGGTCAACCTGAACTATATAAATTTAGTAGTCGCCGTCATTAGAATAAGGTTTTGATTAATTCTAATGACGGCGGCTATTGAATTTATAGAGTTCAGGTCAACTTTAGGGGCAAACCCTAATACTAATACGGCCCAAAGGCCAAAAGATAGTGTCGCAGCACCCGGGCAGTTTCTGGACGTCATATTGTTTTAACGATTCTTGCTGATTCCCGTCGAATTTAGAGACGAGAGACGAGGCCGGTTTCGTTGGAAAGGTTATCTTGTTACCTTTTCAATCATATCTAGAACGTCCAAAACGGAGCTCGTATGAGACCGGAGCATCCGTTTTAGTGCAGGCTGCTCTTGGAGCCCGAGACAGACTCGAACCCTAGTTTTTTTTGTCTCCTCCGGGGTTGAACTGCGGTTCTGATCTTAAGCATCTCTAAGCCCTTCTTCATGCTTTTCTTGATTCTCTCTAATGTTTTTAATCATAACAAAGTTATTAGGTAGCAATCTATTCTCAAAGGAAGAAAAACATGTGTTTAGGAACGAGCTCATCTCTAATCTCAACTGTCATGCGTGAGTTCCATCAATACTAATTTGACGACTCCTATATGTATCTAAAGGAGTGATGTCCTCATCAAATCTCAGCCAACGAATCGAAGAAGATATAAAAAACAAGGAAGAACGCAAGTCAATTGCGAAATCTTAATTAAGCTCACGAAGATGGAATTCAACCGTCAAACGATGAACTATTTATAACATATAAAAATTAATCAAAAACCTAAACCTAATGAGTCACCGATTATATAAAGTTTTAGGCATTCTTAAGGGCAAATCCTAATACTAATAGACTGAAAAAGACACACAGCCCAAGGCCAAAAGATAGTATCGCAGTATCGGAGACAGTTTCTGAATGTCATTTTGTTTTAACGATTTCTGCTAACTCCGATCGAATTTGGAGATGAGACTAGTACCAATGAAAAGGTTATCTTATTAACTTTCTACTTGGGCATACGTTTTAATGCAGACTGCACCTAGAACCCGAGAGTAACTCGACTTCGAGTTGGATTGAATCTCCTTCGAGGTTCAATGTGACTCGCTGGTTTTGAACATTTACATGTTCTTTTTCGCGCTTATTTGACCCTTCTTAATGTTTATAATCATAATAAAGTCATTAGATAGCAATCTATTCTCAAAAGAAGAAAGACGTGTGTTTAGGAACGAGCTTGTCTGTAAATTTAATTATCGTGCACGAGCTCCTATGATTAGACCATTTATAGTAGATGAAGAAGTGTTGTGTATATCTAATAAAGAGATGTCCTTATCACTGTGTGTAGTTGCTCCTACAGTAAAAAGAGTAGCACCGCTGCAGCAGCGCAGCTATTAAACCGACTTCCGAACGGAGCCATAGTCAGCTACTAATATTCAGCCAATTATTTAATAAATCCGGATCAACAAATTAAATCCATTCCAAAAGGGCCTAAAATTCAAGATATGGTAGCATCGTCTGGAAAAAAAATCAGCTTCTAGAATATTACCTGCTCCATTTTTTCCCCCTTCATAGCGCTTTCAGTACTGCTATCCATCCCAGATTCCTCGTAACAATCAATATCCGGTTGATATTTTATTCCTTTGCTACGTCCACTACTAACTTAATGGAGTAGTTTGAAAAGTGTAACAGTTATGCTAATTGACGAGTCAGAACAAATGTAACCACTGCGTTGAATGGCAACGAGCCATAGTAATACATGGGCAGGAGGAACAAGTGCTTTCTTCTTAGGGCCTGTTTGGATGTCTAGAATTGGGTTGAATTGAAAGTGATTCTGATCTCGGGCTGTTTGTTGGCTATGTGGAATCGAATCGCCCATTCCGGCCCATTTCCGATCATCGATTCGATTGCGTGCTCCAATTCCGACCCAACGTCGTAGAAATGCTCCGAATCTTCTCTTCTCCCCATCGATTTCACTTCGCCGTCCTCGACTCAACGCGCTACTGCCACAGCGAGGTCTCCCCGTCCCGAATCCCCTGTGCGACTACTTGGTGGTGCCATCACGCCAAGCATGGAGAGACCAGCGAAGAAGGCGAAGCTCACTCCGTCCTCCCCTACTCCACAACACACTGCCACCACAGCGAGGTCTCCCCGTCCCGAACCCTACGCGTGTGCCTAGGGCTGGTGATGTCGTCGCCGTCTGATATCACCGCCACGCCAAGCACGGTGAGGCCGACGAAGAAGATGAAGCAGTGCTTGCAGTACGACTCGGCTGAGACACCATAGTGGAGGTTGGGGCTGCTGAGGCGGAGCACGTTCTGCAATGCCTGCGACGTCCAGCTCAGGGCGGACGGGGTGCTGCGAGAGACGGAGTAGTGAGCGGCTCAACGGCGCGCTCACCACGCTGCTGCTTGTGGAGCTGGGCTCACCGGCTCAGGGCAGGCCCAGGTGAAGGACCATCAGGCAGCCACGTTGTTCCTGCAGGTTGATCTACACGGCTACACCGTCGCTGCGGCTACCGTGCTGTTCATCAAGTACGAGGTGGAGTGGATCAGCAAGTAGCAGGACCAGCGGCGGCCATGCCATGGGCAGCAATGAAGGAGCAGCATCGTGAGATTTTTATTTGGAGGTAGGATGCATCTTTTACTTTTGTAATTTTGTTATTTCCTTCCGATCGATGTTTTGTTTCTACCTCAGGACAGATTCTTGTTTCTTGTTCCTGGTTACAACCCAAACAACATTTTTATTTTGATTCCAATAAATTTAATTCTAAAAACATCCAAACAAGAAAAATGGAACTGAATTAATTTCAGCTGATTCAATTCTGAACAATTCAATTTCTTGGAATTTGATTCTTAAAACTTGATTTAATTCCGAAGATCCAAACAGTCCCTTAGTGTCATACTATTTTGTACTATCTAATATCTCACTTTGATAGTCTCATCGGAAAAACACTACGGGCTTGTTTGGGTCCTCAGAATTGATCTGAATTGAAATCATTTCTGAGGCTGGTCTGTTTGGCAATGAAATGGAAATGAATTTATGATTCAGTTAATTTCCGATCGCTAAGACATGGCTCAAATAAAATTCCAACCCCAACACTCCGAATCGCTTAGAATCTCTACCAGTCCCGTGCTTGTGGAGTACGACGGCTCCCTCGTGGTTGTGGGTCGCCCCATCGTCACGCCGCTCCGCCGCTCGATTTTGCCGTGCTGCTCCGCAGCCCCATTTTGCCGCGTCGCCGCCTGTCTCTACTCTTTTATCTGCCTCTGCTCCGCCAACCGGAATCGCCGTTACACCATCTATTCTGCTCCACCTCTGGCCGCCACCCCGCCGCTCCGCCGGTGACCAAGGGAACTTGTTGTGGAGCACGAACGTGACGGCTATGGCAGTCGGGACTGCCGCCACTCCCTGGTCTCGGTGATGGCCTGATGGACGCGAGCCACAGAAAAGCTTGGCCCACCACCTGCGCCGACGACCAAGAAGTCGGTCACGCGTGCGATGACGATGAAGAAGTCAGCCACGCGCTGATGCCCGGCGCAACGACGAAGAAGTCGGCCACGCGTGCGTCAAGGTCGCCAGCTTCCATCCGGCGCCCGGCCTCGAGCAGCGCGAGCGTGCAGCGGCCAGGAGCGAGTCCTTTGCTCCTGCACGGCACCCGTCGATTTTGGCAAGGAGGACGTCCTGTTTCATTTAGATTCCTGTTTCATTCATGATTTCTACTCAAACAACAATTCTATTTTGATTCAAAAAATTAATTCCAAAGACCGCCAAACAAGAATCATGGAATTGAATCCATTTCCAATTGATTCAATTCTAGACAATTCAATTTCTTAGAATTTGATTCATAGAAATTAATTCAATTCAATGGAATCAAACAAGCCCTACCAGAAATCTGAATTCTCCGGTGTGTGACCAAATTTTGGTGAGACGTATGAGGAATATGAGAGTGGTATAATACAATACCATCACAAAAATCAATTCCTGTGTGTGAGTGTGGGGGGGGGGGGGGGTGTTTAGTCACCTCCACGTAAAATATATATATCGTGACGGTGATCCAAAACGCTCATGAAAATTATATTATGGTGACAGGATGCAACTTCCAAGAAAATATATTCCACTCACTACTTTGGCCACCAGAAGTTCATGCCGAGCTCCATATATTTCATCTCCCGCGCCCGGCACCGAGCCCCATCTATTTTTTTCTCGCGGCAGAGCACTCTTTTTCTAATAAATTTCTTATTAGCCATTAAAAAATTACAAGTTTCTTATTGCCCATTTAAAATTTTTAATTTCTTTATCAATTATGAATGTTAACTTTCTATCCTGTATGCACCGCTCCTATACATTTGAGAACTTGAAAAAAAACTTGTGCCATTCTATCAAATTTTTGCAAACCTTTTTTATTAGGCAATAACAAGATGTGCCAAAACTGAAATCACTAGTGTCCATCGCAAATTAAAATTGTTCTGCAGTTCGAATACGTACAACATGTGTGAATATTGACATTGAAGTTCATCACATGGTATGATGTCCTGCACAAAATCCGCCCCTAGGTCTCACAACACCAAAATCACCTCTTCAATTTGTCGGCTCCATCGTCTTGCCTTCAATCCTCAAGCAAGGGCTGCGACATGAATGACTTGAGGGGCGGTTGGCCTACATGACTGATTTGTATGACGGTTTTATGTATTTTCATGGCGGTTGCAGGCACACGGAAGTTTTCGTTTTCTTGTGACGAAAAAATTGAGCTTTAATATGGCTTTTAAATATTTTTGAAGCTTGGACAACCTGAGAAGAGAGTACATGATTAGAGTTTCGTCTTAGTCCGGCCCCAAAAAACCAAAGGCGCTTTTACGGCGGTAGCTCATTGCACTTTGTGTAGGAGAGTGCGTACGTATTCGCTAGCTCAAGGTGCCCACTTATTTCAAATAGATATAGATATTACAATCATAAATATTCCAAACTGACATGTTACATGTGTATGTCATACAGCACTAGATCGATTGATCGGTGACTCACGCATGCATGCACCCCTTAAAGTGCGGACGTGATCATGCGAATAGAGATAAAAAGTGTGTTAAGTGCTGGAGAGCAATGAAATCATGTGGTCATGGGTTCGTCCTGCTCGTTCGGCGGAAGCACGGGCAGCATCCCTTTCTCCTGGAGGCTCTTCACCGTCTCGTAGAGGCACTGCAGCACCGGCACGAACTCCATGCCCAGGTCCTTGAGCCGCTGGTTCGAGAACTTGTAGCCTTTAACCGGAGGGTTCACCTCATCCTTGCACCTGCAAGCGTGATCACAAACTTCGGAATTACAAAAACAGTTTTGTTTGGTTTTCTTCCGGCCAGGAATCTTCGGTGTCTACTACATACTTGGTGGGGATGGGGTATTCCGGGAAGAGCTTGGCGAGGACGCGGCAGAGCTCGCCGCGGTGGAGGGTGCTCTCGGCGCAGATGTACCGGCCGTGGGCGTCGGGCGTCTCGTACACCAGGACGTGCGCCTCGGCGACGTCCTTGACGTGCACGTAGGCCTGCGCCGCGTTCACGTACGTCTTGGCCGATCCGGTCAGGTACTTCATCACGTGGTCGGTGCTCGCGTTCACCGTCGGCTGCAGCAGCGGCCCCAGGACCAGCACCGGGTTCACCACGACGAGGTCCACCCCGCGCTTCCGCGCCACCTCCCACGCGCCCTGCTCGGCGACGGTCTTCGCGTAGCAGTACCAGTTCTGGACAAATATAACATGGTTTTTTTTATGATCCCTAGCTTGTACAACTTTGGATCGACAGTTGAAAAAAATCGATCACTGTTGAATTCAGCATAATATACACGATTTCATCACAAAATATTAATTAATTACTCAGGAAGTTCAGATCGACTTCCTATAACAAAATGTCCACGGAGCAGTTTTGAAACGTTCGAATTCTCCGGCGCACGAGAAAGACAAGTTGACAACAGCGACGGAACACACCTGGTGAGCTGCACGCGACTATATATTTTTCTTATGTTTGGTCTCACCTACTCAGGGGGAATTAACCCCTATGACAGATAATTTAAAATCGAAAGGAGTATAAATAGACTAGCAGGTACCAGCAGAGAAAAGTATTTGGAGCCGCTAACCACAGAGGAACGATCAGCTGGTTGGTATTTGTCTATTTGACTCCTTGAATACGGAACCTGCACCTCACAACTCGTGCAGTTCGAACATCAACGTCGTTCTACCCTTTTTATCCTCGTTTGGTGCGGTTTGACACGAGCGACACAGTGAAAGCGCCGCGTCCGATTACCAAATCACCGGCATGCGGTACTCATTGTGTCCCCCCCTTCCTTTTTGATGATCAGCTACAGATCGAGTTTCTTCCGCACGGTTATCTTCAGCTCTACCATTCAGTCGGCTTAATCTTAATTACTATATATATGCAAATCCAAGACGTACCTGTGCTACTAGCTACTAGATACTGTCGGACAACATTGTTGGAAAGCATGCAAGAAGAATCTGCAACTGCAACCTGTGTTTTCTTTGGATAAAAATATATATACCTGTGTCTTCTTGCAGTAGTCGAGGTCGCTCCAGCAGGTGTCGTCGACGGGCTTGTTCGGGTCGCGGTAGGGGTTCATGTACACCGTGCCAATGGACGAGGTGAACACGACGCGCTTGACGCCTGCATCGGCGGCAGCGTTGATCACGTACCGGGTCCCGCGGATGGCCGGCTCGATCATCTTCTCCTGCAATTTAGGATCGATGGAGCCAAATAGATAGGTTAAAACTGACTCGATTAGTACTCCAGCTGTTTATATATGACTACGTGCAGTCTGCCCGATAAGTAATACGTACAGGGTCATCGGTGACAGGGGAGGCGGCATGGAAAACACCCTCGCAGCCGGCGAAGGCAGCGGCGAGGCTGTCCGGGTCTAGGAGATCAGCCCGGTAGAGGGTAAGGCGGTCTGCTGCTCCGTCAAGCGCCCTCAGGTGGTCGTTCTTCGGATCATCTGACAGAGTGGAGAGAAGCACAAAAAAAACACAGTTATCGACATGCAGCTGATGCCTTAAAAGGCACAATATATATGCCTTAAAAGGCATCCAAAAGACCAGCATTAATTTTGGAGGATCGATGGATCAGAAAACCCACCAGGGTTCCTCACAGTGCCTCGAACGGTGTAACCCTTCTCCAGGAGGCGCTTGACGAGCCAGGAGGCGATGAACCCGCCGGCGCCGGTGACGCAAACCATCGGGCCGTGCCCGGGGAGGGCGGGCGCCATGGCCGTCTCGATTGGCATCGTCGTATTTCCCCAAAATGAAGATGCGTGTACGTTGCCGGCCGCTAGCGACAGGAACACGTATTGAGCTGTTGTCCACAAAGAAAGCTGGGTGCGCTAGGCAGTAGAGGGCTGGATACGCAGTGACAAGAGGCGCACGTCGTGGCTGTACTTATAGAGGTCAGGGCACCGAGAGCGAGAGAGTGGTTCAGGACGGTTGGAACGGGTAGGGGCCCTTGTGAGCCAAGGAGTCCTCACCTGCGTGTAGTTGGTGAGAAATTGTTTATTCTGACTCGAGGCAGGCGCTGAGATCTTCATTATTTAATAGATGATTGAGATTTAAGAAGCTTCCAAATGTCATACAAATAGAGATAGGGATGGAGCGAGGGTTATGTCTTTTTCTTTAACTGCCCCAGTCGCGTGTAGGCCAGCAGCTCTAGAGAACGGGGTTGGTAGACAGTACTTGGGATGGAAGGCAAAAGTGACGCGCATGTCAGGGCTACGAAAATATGTGGCCGCATCGTGGAATATGAGTCGATATAAAAATTTAGAATGTCGTACTAATGTGGGCAAAATGACTAACCACATGCAAATATTGTAAGGGTGCAGACATTATAAATGTTCCCTGAAACGTGAGCGTATGTCCCAAGTCATATCGCTAATCTATCGGTCATCAATTCTTCTAGGAAGCTGTCTGTCAAACTGAAATAAATTATATAATTTCATTAACTAGAGGTGCTGTATTTGAAGAAACTAAAAGGAGAATTTATTACACTAATGGAAACTGTTAAAAAGGTGGTTAAGGAAAACACCTATGAACCTCGCTATGTTGCAAATTCTTCATCATTGATCAGCTGCGCGCTAGCTAATTTTTTTTGTGCAAACGAGCTTACCAGGTTTATTTTGAACTATAAACAATCTAATATACTTAAATAAAAAGAAACGATCAAATACCACTCATGGAGGAAATTATATGTTTACCGACCTGCCACATTAATTTATGAAGGCATGGCCAATATTTCCGAGGGACTCGGTGAGCGCACAGATGCACTCCAGAGAGAACGGACGACTAGAGCTTCTAGAAAAGTTAGTGGATCAATGGGTGCAACATTTTCGGTAGCTACTTTTTGGATGATCATAGGCGATGTGAACGTGACAAATGGTCCTTAGATGCCTCGACTTTACTTGTAGTTTTCCTTTCATCCTGGATATCTTTTTAAAAAGACACATCTCTGAAATATACTTCTTCACATGTATGTCTACTGCTATTGGCTCTCTAATCAACAGCTAAACTGACTATAGCACCGAAAGCACGGGTACAAACGCATGGGATAAAGTGACTCCAAAGGCGAAGCGTGCACAAGATCTCGCGGACCAAAGGTCACTTGCTTCCTAAAATTCTGACTGCAGCACCGAGGAAAAAGATGGTTCCGGATTCCGGTGGTTGAATTATAGCCTCCAGATCGAATTAGCTGATTGCTTGTTTCATCTTTCCTGCTTCGAATTTGCCCCGGTTTTCATGAGTTATTTGTGACCTCCTGCCTCACAAGAATCTTCCCATAAGTTGTAGCAAACTGGTTGAGCATAAACACTTGGGGGGCAAAACTGCCATTATCCGTCCAAAAAAATGGGCTATGGGAAAAGGCTCTAAAAACCTAGCTTATCCGGCTCATGTCTATGATAAACCAGGCATAAGCTAGTTTACCAAACATTATCAAGAAGTTTTTTCCAAAAAAGTTACTCCAATATTGCGTAAGCCAAAAGCCTACCATTCCTAAGTTTCAACGGTTACTACAGACTGTCCACCATTTCTATCATTTTACCAAGGTGATCAGTGAATGTGAAAAAGAGTAGTTAGGGCATTTAGAAATAGTGATGAAAATTCATGACCCTTAAATTCGTCTCCGAGCCATTCGTTTTGGAAAACTAGCTAGTTCATTTGGTTGTAAGTAAATATGTTCGGAGGTGAACATAAGATTCATTACTTTTCACCCGTATGTAGAAAGTCATTGGTCCAAGTAGGGCGAAGCTACCTTATGCCGTGGGTAATGTTAATCACGTTGCTAACCCAATGCAAAAGCTTGTTGACCCCAGCGGCGCTACGTAGAGTAGTGGTCAAAAAGATATTCTGGTCACTGATCTAGTTCGTTTGCACTCCAAATATACATCTTCAGTAGCGTGAGTCTGTTTGGATTCCACACAAAACCCCCAGCGCTAGCGCTATCGCAATCGCATTGATGAACATACTTGGAAGAGACAAATTATCAGGGAAGGGATCTATTGAACAGAATCTTGGTTTCAAGGGGCAAAATTTCCCTTTTAGCTAGTAGAGAGAACAAAAAGGATAATAAAGACGTAGATCATTCACGTACCCTCTCCTTTATTTTTACATGATACTTAAGAAATTAGAAATATATAAAAATAAAAGAGAAGATAACAGAAAGACATCCATTGTAAAACGATGGTTTAACACCCATACAGAGTTTAAACTGATGAGGATTGGTGGATAATTCATGTTTACATATTGAAAATATCCCTCGCCTCTGCTCAGCCAATTGGAATAAGAATGGGTTACAATTTATTTTAATAACTTCCTCACGATTGAATTTGAACTTGAGACATATAGCTCTATTACTATATTAAGCTACTATACATGAACAGATCCACCCATCCAAAAAAAAAAAAATTGTATAAATTGAGTGCCTTTGGGTTATAACTCTCAAGAGCCTTTTCTTTACATTTGTTCCATTATTTAAAAAAAGAGCATTTTCTTTAATTTACTGTCTTACCATGAGGATGAGGAGGCTTCGGAGGTGTCGCCAACAAGAAATATAGGACGTAGTAGTACAGACTTGGCTTCGATTGGGATAATTGTCTCATTAGATGATTTCAGATAGCTATATAGTACTGTTGATAACATGTAATTAAATTTTGTACATAGGGTCGTCCAAATGGTGATCCAGTTAGAAAGATGGAACGCAGTTAAATCTTGACATATTATTAAAACCATGGGATCAAATTTGTAAATTGTTTTTACAGCTCAACTGAAATCAGAATTATAACGATGGAGCAGATGATTTCCTAATTTTCATCTCAATGTTATGGGAAGATGAAATCATGCAGCTGGAAACGGAACAGGACATAACTTTGAGGCCAGTGTACTGGCCGTCTCTAATTATTATTTCCAGTAAAGACACAAACTCAGTTCTTCTGGCTAGTTTAGAGAGAGCTTCTTCCAACTAACCGGATCGAAGAATTCAAAATATATGCATGACCAATAGCCGGCCGGAAGAAGTCAAATGCCAAAGCGCTCGATAACTTCAAGAATATGCACGCCCTCTGAAATGTCATGACCAATACATGATTGTTTTAACTGATACTCCACCCGATATCTAGTAATTTATAATTTTGATTATAATACGTTCTAGACAGACACGTTTTTCAGTACGCTGATTTAATTTTCATACCTTCCTAATTAAATTCCTACTGATGATCCCATATCCATCTTGATTCGTAGACCGTGCTAACTGCTCAGACATGAGAGTGACTGTACTTGTTTCCTACGCAGCTGTCTCTGCTCAGATATGTCTCTCATATCACGAAGGCAAAGAAATTCAACGCATGATTCGTGTTTTTCTTTTTTTTACCAGATTCAGTCGATCAAAATGCTAGACTACTTCCTCCATGGTTGTTAGGCCGATACGGTGTTAGCTGGGAGGTATGGACAGATAAAAGTTTCAATTTGAACATGATTTAATTATTTGTCAATTTTATCGCCGTAAACTGCCAGGAACTACGGTTGTTGGCAGAACAACTTTGTCCATCTAGTTAGTGCTGGTGAAGAACCAAAAGATGCATGCGTCAACTTATAACTACTACAGTGCCCGAGTGGATTCACATCTGATTCCTCACATGGAAACCAGTAAGATTCCTGTCATCCATTCACAACAGGCCAAATGCTCCATTTTCATTCAAAAACAGGTAAAGAACAAGTCAGATTCCTCACATGGAAACAGGTCAGATTCCTCTGTCATCCGTTCACAACAGATCGATCAAATACTACTCCATTTTCATTGGTTCACGACAGAGCAAACACTCCCTCTTGTCTCGGTTTATTTTAACGACGGAGTCATTACGCCGACAGCCCAATGCAAGACCAAGTACCAACGGGATATTTGTGTCATTTTGCGTTAGTTGCCCACTTGGCTCGGAAACTGAGATAATGTGCCGCATGGAGACGCATTCTAACGCATAAGCACCCACGGTGATACATGCAGAAACTGACTTTTCGTGTTGGCGAGGCAAGTTGAAATCGTCATGATTTGTAGTGACGGAACTAAGTGGTCTGAAATTGTGCTCCAGATTTGACTGGTTTCTTTTGGAGTGGTGAAGTGTCGTGTTTTACGAGTGCTGCTGACTTCAATGTTTTAGTCAGTGACCATATCGCATGAGCTCGACGATTACATTTTTCCGGCTCAAGCTGCTATTGCATGATTGGAGTTACGAGGGGGAAAAGAACACAAAAATCCACTATCAGCATCTTGCCGGTGGCGGCGAGTCCACGAACCATGCAAACTTGGCCTAGCCAACCGTTGCTGATGCCCCAAAGTGGAGACCGCGCATGCAGATTTGGACGCTACCAAAAAATCTTGAGGACCCTTGATTCTTCAATTTCCTTGTCTATATATATATTAATAAAGAACTATTGTGTTTCAGCTATTGATTTGTAGTCTAATTGTGATTCAACCATTGATTTTAAGATTTTTATGATTCAACCATCACTTTTTGAAAGTCAATCTCAATTGAACTATAAGTCCGTTAAGTGACTCTAACGATGTTAACTTTTGGTGTGAAAAGACAAAACTGCCCTTTGTGCGTATACCATAGTTTTGTAAATTTTATTGTCAAAATTCGAAATGGGACAAACTTTTAAATTTTCATATAAGTTTGAAATCTGACAATTTGAAAATTTTAAATCCAGATTTCAAAATTTTGAAGATTTCAAATTCAGGTTTCAAAATTTTAAAAAACTCTGGTTTTGAATTTTTGAAAATTTAAAATTCAGATTTCAAAAGTTTGGAATTTCAAATTCATGTTTCAAATTTATGAAAAATTCAAATTCAGATTTCAAAGTTTGAAATTTGATCAAATTATATCAACAATTTAAATTTTTAATTTTAATTTTAATTCTTATATAAATACATAATAAAATTAACAAAATAATGATATAATCACAATGGACAATTTTGTTTTTTCACACCAAAATTTAACACTATTAGAGTCACTTAACAGAATTATGGTACAATTGAGGTTTACTTTCAAAAAGTGATGACTGAATCACAAAATCTGCAAATCTATAGCTGAATTATAATTAGACTAAAAATCTATAGATAAAACACCATTGTCGCTTTTAATAAATACCACATCTCGGTGCTGCTGAAGCGTGGAAATGTTTGAGTCACATATTCGTCGGCGGTGGCTTCTCATGTTAGCACGCATGTATTTATTTATTTCAAAATTTGTGGAACGCCAATTGGTGTCTACTGGGAGTGTCATGGACTCATTTGACACTTAAACCATATCAGGCTTCACCAAGAACATCCTTTCGTATAATCGGAGTGTTTAATGGAAGCTAAAATATGCGCACATTAGAGTTGTCTTCAGCACAAACCCATTAGGGGATCGAGTTGAATCAGTCAAATCTCAGGATGGCTCTTGGAGACAATTTCAATTGGCAGCTTGCTAACATGAGAATACCATGTGTATTTTACACAATTTTCTATCTCTTAAACCTTCCAAATGACAGACTTCCCAGCTAGCAACAGCATAACAGATTGATGTGGCTTGTCAAGTGTGTGCCTCTCTATTTCATCGATTATTCTTGTAAGCTACCATGTACAGTATGGCTATTGGTGTACTGTCTACATCACTGCGATATTACTATTTTTCTTCAAATGAAAATGGAATCAGCGGGAGACCAAGTCCAGGTTCCCTCCTCTTAAAAGTGACATATATAGCTAAAAAATAATAAGCTCGTTTTTGTAACTCAGTTCAATGTACAGACATAATTTGGCATGCACATATTATCAGTGACTCTTAATCTGACGGCCATCTCAATCCGTACAGATGTATGCATGATCAACAGCCGGCCTGAACAAGTCAAAATGCCGAAGCACTCGATATCTTCGAGAATTTGCACCCCTTCTGAAATGTCACCACCAATACATGATTGTTTTACTGTTCCAAAATACTCATTTATTTACGTTTTGATAATAATACGCTCAAAAAAAATACGTTTTCCTGTACGCTGCCTTAATTTTCATACCTGCCTAGTTAAATTCCACTGATGATCTTATATCCACCCATTTCGGAAGTCGGTGCTAACTGCTCAGACATGAGAGTGACTGATTCCTACGCAGCAGTGTCTGTCCGCGTGTGGCTCCCACTCGCGAAGAAATTCAACTCGTAATTCAGTCTTTCCTGTTTACCAAGTCGTCAATCAAAGTTGCTAGCCTGCTTCCTTCATCAAGGTTGTTAAACCGATTTAGTGTTAGCTGGGAGTTATGAACTGCTAAAAATTTTAGTTTAAACAAAGAAATGATAGTTCATAGCAGACAGCATCATAGTAATTGAGTTGACACCCGATACTTCTTCTACATTCTTTTGCCCTTCTTGGTTCAGACAAACTGCAAATCCGTAAAATTTTGTTTACATCAGCAATAAAATTCAGGCTTCTTCAAAGGAGTTGCCATAGTTTCCTAAAAAAATTACACCACACACTATTATTTTCCTGTTTACATGCTTATTTTTGTCTGCCGTGGGTTGTTTGTTGAATTTATTTTTATAAACTGCTTAGAACCACGGTTGTTGGCAGAGCAATTTTTCCCATTTAGTTGGTGCTACTGAAGAAATTCAAGATGCATGCGTCAACCAGTAACTACTACAGTGCACGACTAAATTGACTTCAGATCTCTCCACATGGAAACGGGTCAGATTCCTCTGTCATACGTTCACAACAGAGCCAATAGTTACTAGTATCAGGTAAAGAAGAAGCATTCCAGGGAACAAGTGCTAGCTGTTTGTCGTTCGTAATTTCATTTTGGTTTCTTGCTTGCTCTGATACTAACCACGATATTGAGATACTCCTGGTGAGCATTTGAAAACTCAGTCTCATGCGAGAATCCATTTATCCTACTCCTATAGTAACCTCCTCAAGTTTTTTCAATTTACTTGTTATTGTTGCATTCTAATACAGCTTTTTTTTTACATCTCTATCTTTATCTTTTTTTTTTCGTTTTTCAGCACATACCATCTATGTCTATCTCTTAATTCTATGCCCACTTCTAAAACATTAAATAATAAGAAATAGAGAGAGTAACAAGTTGTTCAAGTAAATAGGACGGCATAAGCCGCCCACGTGCAGAAACTGGCTTTGCTTTCGCGATGGAAGGTGAGGTCTTATGAAATACTCCTCCATGTCATTTTTGTAATGACGGAAGTATGGGATCTGAAACTGCGCTCCAGATTTGACAAGTTTTTATGGAGTGGTGAAGCGTCATGGTCTACGGCTACCGCTGACTTGTATCTTTTAGTCAGTGAGCAGATCGCATGAACTCCACGATTCATTTTTCCGGCCGATGCTATTGCAAGATTCGAGCTACAAGTGGGGATAGGACACAATAAGACCCCCATCAGACATGCAACTTGCTGGTGGCAACAAGTCTGCGAACGATACAAAATTGGCCCGGCTAACCGTATATCGCCGATGATTGCAAGTTGATAGGTATATTCACGACCCTTATTTTTCAATTGACATGTTTGTATTTAGTAACTAATAAGCATGCGTTTTGTTTTTTCAAAATTTGTGGAACACCGATTGGTGTATAAATTGGAGTGTCATGGACAAGTATATGTAAACTCATGCAAGTGAACTGCTGTTGAACTGGCTGCACATGCACCAATTCCAGTACATAAAACCTGCAGCCTTGATACCTTTGTGATATTTGGTTAGAATCGGCGACCTAAATCAGTTACAGCCGAGTCCAACCAAATACGAAGTATTCGTGGAGCAAAAATAGTCCGACCAAACACGTTGTTACTGTCATCAACGCTATCAACGAATGCACAGAAGTATCAATGGTGGACGCATCGGAGGACAGAGATGGCACAGATTAATTTTGTAGAAAGATTGGTTTAACTGTGTTTCCAACGATTTTCTTCAATTTGTTTAACAACATTTCATCAAGGACATGAGCACTGGCTACAAACGAGCGATCCAAATTTCTACTAGTAGTGGTCAATAGAAAAATACTACACGCATGCTCTATGTATCAGTACGCCCGGAAACCAGGGTTTGAATCCAGATTCAATTGACCATAAAAAAAATCATGATTCAGTTATGCTAGCAGTGTTCTTACACCAGAAACATAGACGAATCACGGTCACACAAGGCGTCCAGTAGATACATAATATCTTTCGTTTTATATTGTATTCCTTAGATTCAAAGGGAGAGGGTGATCCAGACTCCACTTTATCTTATGTTCACAACTAAGGTGGTTGTGAGCAATAAGCCTTTGAAAGCCGGAAGGTGCCTGGGCCTTTCATTTCGATTTCCATTCCATTTTTGCAGCATTCCTGGGTCTTTTTCTGATTTTCTGTTGACATTTTCCTTTCTTTGAAAAACCGATCGATGCATGAATCCACATCAGATTCCCTTTCATTAGTACAGCATGTCAATCAGGTTTACTTGTACGCAGGATGTGCACCTGCTCTCTGGACGTCATAATCAAGAGTAATGACCATTGATAAAACGAGTTGCGCATTTCCAGGGAAGTGACGACCCAGTGGGCGTTTGATCTCAGCTTGAGCTCCGCCATTGACTATAATGTACTCCAGGTTGTACCCTCTGCGACATGGCCACTGATAGAGACACAGATTAGCATGATTAAATCTAACTGCACATGGCTTGCATATGAACTGGAAGGGAGGATCGACTGACCTCGAGGTGGAATGGATGTGTACAGATCTTATAATCTTCTCCAAGCATGACTAAGCGATGTATTGTGGACACTGGTCCTTTCTTATTTGTGCAGTAATTGTATCAATTTGTGTAGCAGGGGATACAGTGGCTTTGTTCAACCTATCGATCCTACTATATAGAAGCATGTTTTAAGTCATGGCTCGACTGCCCAAGCTGCTCCATCCAATTTTTCTGCCACTACTACTGCGATTGTAAATGATGCAGCTTGAAGGCCGGAAGTCAGTGCATGCCAATTCTCCCAACCAAAGATCCTTGCACTCGGTTCGGTTCTCTGAATTGGGCCAGAGAATTTGGAACTGGAACTGGGCCCACTCCGTGTCGACGCTGAAAAGATCTGGATCAACTCACTGAGAGCACTAGATCATACGGGTTGCAATGGAACGTGAGGTCGCCTTCGATCGGTTCGGGGAGATAGGTATCACGATTTCGCTGTAAGACCGTCGAATCTCCTGTCTTAGAGGGACCCCGTCTGGGCGTGAGCGTCGTCGGATATGTCCTAAGTTGGCCGGCAGACCCTAAGACGTTATGTATAGCTTTGGAGACCGGTGGATGAACAGCACAGAGGGTTTCAAAGAGGATTAGAGTTTGGAGAGGTAAAAGTAAAGGGACAATTGGTAGAATTGATTGTGTTACCTCCTCAATCGGCATTAGGCCTCTTTATATAAAAGTGAGGTGGTCTTACCCTGTGGAGCCACGGATCTCTTTGATTAGAAAATAAATTAGCTCTAATTTAGTATAAAAACTATCAAAAATAGACTTTAGGTACTGGACACTCCGGCACTTTGCCGAAGAATCTGGTGGGCAAAATCTCGCGTCTAGAGAGGGTTTACCGGACACTCCGGTACTGTCGGAACACTCCGATACCAGATACTTCGACACTTTACCGGACATTCCGGTGGAGACTCGAATGTTTTTTATTAACTTCGTAATTTTCTCGTCCGGTTTCTAAATTAAGTAATCCATATATCCGTTTCGATCGGCAAGAGCTGCATCATGGAATCTTTAAATCATAGATTTGGCTTCATCTTCATATCGTTTTTAAGAACTTCTTTCCTTTTTTTAGTGAAATTTAGCCAAAATCTTCGAAAATATCTTCCATGTCCTAAAAAACACGTTGAAAAATAATTCTTGCAAAGCAATCATTATCAAATATATTCGGTCTACCAAACTAGAGCATCCGATTCGGGAAACCAAAACTTTCGACCTTCTCAAAATGCAGATTTTGGATGTCAACACATGCCCCCCTGTTTTTGGCAAAGCTAGCGTGCCAAAAAATATTTTTGTTACTCAAAATTGCTCAAGTATGATAATAAACATGATACCGATTATCTAGTATCGATATAAAAAACTAATCAAGTAGCTGAAATAATTTTCTGTCAACTGTAGCAATGCGTTAGATCGTATTAACTAAATATTTTGGCTATTGAATCATTGAAGTTCAATCTATAGTCTCGCATTATATCAGATGGTCCGGTGCGCAAAACACCCGAACCCGAGAGGGCACAACGGATCCTCCGGCGTCATACCGGAGACTCCAGTGGCCGGACATTCCGGTCGGATAGTCCAGTGTGCAAAGCGCCTGAACCCGAGAGGGCTTAGCGGATACTCCGGCATTATACTAGATACTCCGGTCACCGGACATTCCGGTCCTACACCGGACAGTCCGGTGTGCAACGCACCTGAACCCGAGAGAGCTTGTCGGATACTCTGGCATCGTGCCGGATAGTCTGGTGGGTAAAATACCCCAAACCCGAGAAGCCTTCTCGGACACTCCGGTGACTGCAGATTTTGCCCAAAGTGATAACCAAATCATCCATTGGCCTTGTTTTCTCGCAAAATAAGATTCATATTCTTGGTCGAATAGAACTAAGCATTTTATCACATATTTGACAAGCATAACAAATATTTTTATTGTAGCATCTTCTTCTTTACATTTCACTTAGCGGCTTTGCCCCCCGAGTGTCGAAGTTATTAGTAGTCAACGATGGTCGGATACAACTCATCGGCTATTGAAGTCTCATGCTTTTTTACCCATATCAAAACTATGTCATTTTGCATTTAAGCATGCTCATTAAATTCTTCAATGTTTGGCAATAAAACTTAAAAGCTCATAAAATGCTTATATGCCGAACTTTGAACTTCCTTTAAAATATTGATCTATAATTACAAAGGCAATGACTAAAAAGACTCTCAAATACTCTAATTCGGTTTTACCAAGTCTTTAGAACAACGACAACCGAATTATTTCAACATCGGTAACTCCAAGTATCGGTCATTACAATTAAGTTCTATTGATATTGTAACCGGATACTTGCTATCCCAAATATATAGCAAAAATCATTGGCTACATAAATGACTAACAATGCTAAATTCATGATATAAGACTTAGCATCTAGGGATTTACCGATGTGAGCACAATGATATATCCTTCACATGACTTATACAACCGAAATAAACTCTAAGAATGAGTACAAGTGCTATACATGTAGTTATTTCGTTCTTTGCACCCAAAGCAATTCAAGTAATGGCACAGTCATTTGGAAATAGCCCTTCATGGCATGCATAGTATTTGAGTGCCCAAAGATTAAAGTAAATAAACCAAGAAGGATGAGAACAAATAGCATGAGGATGATACATACGCATTTGTGACATGGATAATGAATCATGACAAAACAATGACCAATAGTTTTGAAGATTGGGTACATACCTTAACGGCTTCTTAGTCTTCTTATTTTTCATTATCTTTCTTGTGCCTATCACTTGACTATCACTATTGTCATGTTCTTGCCACTTTTCTTTGGGAATCCATGCCATGCCCTTCTTCTTCAACTCTTCCACACTAAGTTTTTGCAAATTTTTTATTTGCTAATTTGAGAAACCAAGTGGACCTCTCGGTTGTGCCTTCGTCTTGGGAATTGGCAACTTTAATTTGCTTTTGGACGCCTTTAACTTTTTTGGTTCAGATTTGGCATCAAGAATATCAGCGCTTGGTTGCTTCAACTTTTTGCCACTAACAGCCAAAGTTTTCAAAGCACAAATCGGCTTTTTCTTCACTTGAACTCACATCTGAACTTTTGTCTTTACGACTATCCTTTTTGACACGATAGACTTGTCGAACCACCTTCCTCTTCTCTTGAGCCATTGACCGATTCTTTTTATTGAAACGGTCTTTCGAATATAGTTGCCTTCTGGCGGTTTGCTTCAGCTTTGGATCATACCACCCCATGATGCATAAGGATGACAAGCTACCGTGTGTGATCCATATGAAGGTGGTATAATCGGCGTAAAAGAAAGATATGGATCCTCCGAATAAACTCTCTTTCTTTGCCGATTTGAATCATCATATTTGTATTGTGGAGGCACTCTTGATGGCTTTGGGCGATTTGGTTTATGATCATTCTTTGCATCTATCATTTCTATATATTTAGCTAAAAGCTCTTCAAAAGTAAGCTTTGGCTTTCTACCCCTGCTTTAGCCATGGAATCTACCTCTGTCAACCTTCTCCAAATTGGTTTCCGGATTTCTGTTCTTTTTGCTGACCTTGCAAGAACTAAAATGAACTTGAGACTTCGATTTTTTCGGCTTTGCTAAATTTGGCAGATTTGAGATCAATCGCCCATGAGCAAGCTCGAAAACTTTATGTTGCCCCCCAGTGCACAATGGATCTTTACAATCTCGGTAAAATCATGACCTTTAATAATATCATCATGAATCTCATCGGCAACTGCACTCTCTCTATTGGAGGGCGTTAACTTGTTTTTACTAAGAGTTAACTCCTTGTTTTTACATGAACCGGCCTGTGGCCAATTTGACAAGTTTTTACTATCGAGACCAATTGAGGCCAATTGTTCATCCTTATGTGTTTCTCTAAAAGCCAATCGTCCTCCATCAATGGCCAATTGAACTTTTTGACGAAACATATTTCAATCCTTAGTACTATGCTTAAAAGAATTATGTCACTTGCAATATGCTCGCTTTTCTACATCTTGTGGTGATGAAATAACTTTGTGATCTATGAGTCTAATAAAATTATTCTCAAACAAGTTGTCAAATAGATCATCACACAAAGTCAAATCAAAAGTGTACTTCATCTTCTTTAGCCGATTCTTTTGAGGAGACAGCTTTAAGACTAAACAAACGAATGGTTCAGATTTCTCATCTATCCATTCGGCTACGCATTTACTTGTGTCTCTTCTATCGGATGCTTTAGAATCTTTTACTACACTAGCATCGGTTTTTGCAACATTAGTTAATCTTGACTTTATTCTTTTAAAACTCAAATAGCCACAAGTAAACCATTTAGATAAAAAATTTGGCAATGATGAGGTTGAAACTTTGAATGCTAAAATATTACTATTATCGGCCTTTTTAATTTTTAGAATGCATTGGCCGATATTATGTGAAGACTCTCTATTGCTAACAAATAATTTACCCTTCTCAATCGATCCCTTAGAATTATTTACCGTGACAGTACTAACAGATGCATCAATTGAAAATTCATGATCTGATTGAGAATTAGGTAAAGTACTCGTGAAACGTACCTTATCAAATATATTGGAGAGACGTGGAACCTTGATATGGATTGAACTGTGGTATGACAACGCTTTCATCTTCCTTTCGTCTCTATCTCCATGCTCTCGTTGATGCTCTTTGCGAACCGAACCTTGTTCGGTTATGGGTTGAGGTCGATAAATAATAGAATTATCACTTGACAAACATATGACCTCTTTAGAAAAATCAAACATATCTACCTTTTTACATTTGATATCCTCATGTGTAGCTGTGTTTGTTTCCTCGATCTCACTTGTAGCCGATAATTTAGTAACAATCGGCTTGCTATTGGAATGACTTCTAATTCTAGCTATAAAATTTTCAAAAACCGCATCTAATTTCTTCTCTATACTTGAAAATGCATCTTGAGGGAACATAGGAGCAATTGTTGAGTTTTCATCCATTCGGCTATGGTTATTATTTGCATTTAAAGCCGAATTAGTGGACAAAGTATATGCAGGTGTAGCATGTGGAGGTATGTGAATGTTTGCTAAACTTTCATTAATTTGGCTACCATTTCAACAATGAAAGGAGCCGAATTACGATCATCAAGACTTGAGTATAGTGCTGAATTTGTAGGCATAGCCTCCACTCTAGTAACATGCGAAACATCATATGGCACTTGAGAATAATTTGATGAATAATATAAACTAGTATGGCCATATGTGTCATACATCGACACGTCATATGAAGCTATCATAGATGGTGCAATTGGTGCCGGTGCATTGAAAGAAGAAACACTATATTGAGCATTCACAAAATTAGCGTGTGGTGTTTCATAAAACTTAGCCGAACCCGTCATGTTGGCTTGATCTTGATTACTCATCGGTATATGAGCTTGCCCTATTACCGATGTATGAGGATATACGTATTGGATGTTGCTAGTAGAATTTTAACTTGAAGTAAATGCATCATAAACAATGGTTGCATCATGGACAATAGGTCTTTGCATGTATTCAGAATGATGATTCGAATAGTTAAGATCACTATATGTATAATGACTAGTCGATGCAATATACTCATTATGATATCTAGCAACATCAATATTAGAATTTGCAGCCTTGCAAAATGATCATTAAGGGTTACCATTGCATATTGTACCTTATGATCATCGTGGCGATATGAATAGCCTGCCATGTGTTCTATTCTTATCTTGATCGAACCACAACAACAAGGTGGCCTTGATTCCTTCTTCTTTATTCTTGACCTTTGTGAGTAAAATCTGCAACAAGAATAAGAACAAACGCAAATAGATGCAATCGGCCCAAAGAGGCCAGACGCAATGGTGGTGGCGAATCACAAAGATGGATCAATTAGGGAAAAGGCTAAATTAGAAATATCCGGTTGTTACGATGAAAACCGAATGATCGTCCCCAGCGGAGTCGCCAAAAAGTGCGTTGACACCGAAAAGATCCGGATCAACGCACCGAGACCACTAGGTCATGCGGGTCGCAATGGACCGGATCGGCGAGGTCGCCTTCGATCGGTTCGGGGAGATAGGCATCACGATTTCGCTGTGAAGGGCGGCTAGGTTTACGGGCAAACCTGCAAAGTGGTAGACAACGCACTTTCGTGACGAAGAATGACTAGTTTACGAGCAAACTAGCAAAGGCCGTCGAATCTCCCGCTCGGGAGGGACCCCGTTTGGGCGTGAGCGTCGCCGGACATGCCCTAGGTTAGCCAGCAGGTCCTAGGACCTCATCTATGGCCGTAGAGACTAGTAGATGAACAGCATAAAGGGTTTGGAAGAGGATTAGAGTTTGAAGAGGTAAAAGTAAAGGGACAATTGGTAGAATTGATTGTGTTACCTCTTCAATCGGCCTTAGCCCTCTTTATATAGAGGTGGAGCGGTCTTACCCTGTGGAGCCACAGATTTTCTTGATTAGGAAACAAATTAGCTCCGATTTAGTGTAAAAACTATCAAAAATAGACTTCAGGTACCGGACACTCCAGCACTTTGCTGGAGACTTCGGTGGGCAAAATCTCGCGTCCAGGGAGGGCTTACCGAACACTTCGGTACCGGATACTCCAGCACTTTACCGGACATTCCGGTGAAAACTCAGACGTTTTTTATTGAGTCCGTAATTTTCTCGTCCAGTTTTCAAATTAGGCGATCTATATATCCATTTCGATCGTCTCGGCGAGGGCTGCGTCATGGGATCTTCAAATTATGGATTTGGCTTTATATTCATGTATTTTTAAGCACTTTTTTTAGTGAAATTTAGCCAAACTCTTCGAAAATATCTTTCATGTCCTGAAAAACACGTTGGAAAACAATTCTTGCAAAGCAATCATTATTAAATGTATTCGGTCTACCAAACTGGAGCATCTGATTCAAAAAAAACCAGAACTTTCGATCTTTCCAAAATGCAAATTTTAAATGTCAACACCCCGTTAATTATCCTTATGCCCTATCTGTTTTTCCTTCTTTTCATGCCACACACCAGTGAAGCGCCTTCTTTTCATGCCACCACAGAACGAGCTGTTTTAGTTATAAGACTGATACAAGCTGCTAGCAAAAAAGAAGCGCCTTCTTATTCTATTCTCTAGATCTAATGCAGGAGATTTGTTGCAGTGCTTTCTCCCATTTCTCAATTAATCTTAGCTATTGATTTTTATAAATTAGTATCGAGACTATTATTTTTTTACTGTTACATACTCCTTCCGCCCTTAAATTAATATCACCGTTGACTTTTAACATCAAGTTTAATCTTTCATCTTATTCAAATTTTGATAAATATTATATATTTTGTTATAATTTGATTTATCAATAGAGTTATTTGAATCACAACTTAAAATTCTACATATTTAAATTTTTTTAATAAAATAAAGGATCAAAATTAAAGTTAGAAATCAACGTCACTTTAAAAACGAAGGGAGTAAATTAAAGTACCTTTTACTATTTCCCTCTATAATTTTAACCGTTAGATCTCCAAAAAATAGTTATTAGTAATTCTAAGCACCATATATAACAAACATCATCTAACATAAACGATCATGTGGCAAAACGACAAAGCAAAGAAAGGTATGACTGAAGTGTTGTGGAGGGTTAAACACCAGGGCCTAATCAGGCCTTGTTTTAAACCATTAATTAGGCCCAACAAGCATCAGGTCTCTAGGCTTGTGCACAGCTATAGCTCCAAAAAAAAAATATGTGAAGTCCTTAAAATTTTAATACTATTTATCTTCAGAAAATTTTAGGGTTCAATTGTGAATAAATTACATATTTTGGTTGTCGTTTTATTTATATTTTGATTAAAAATACAAATTTGAGTTAGCTTATAAACAACCAGTTCCAATATGGATCTCAAATCCAAATATGACCTATTAAATTACTTTTGAAACGTTATAGTCAAAAAATGTAATCACTTTATCATCTCCAACATCACTGCGGATCCCTTGAAATGAAAGAATCTTTCTTATTTCCTACGTTTTTGCAAAATTAAATAGATTCCTATGAATTTTCTAGGTTCAACGAGACCTACCTAAATTAGACCCATACGTTTCCAGTTTAGGGGCTCACTCCAAGTCAGGCTGCCTATATTTTGCAACTAACTTCAGCAATACTACTCAAAGTCAGACTATTCATTTATTTTTCATATTTACCCATTTCACTTGTATTCTTTATACTACATATACTCAAATCTTCTATAACGGTGCTCCAAAGACACTATTATTGTGCTCCAAAGATTCTATGATGATGCTACCTCCCATACTTGCATAATCATCAAGAAAATCAGCTGAAGCACTATATGCAAACATGCGAAAGGCACCAAATACGAAGTAAAAAAAAAAATAAAACTATACTTGCATAATCATCAAGAAAATCAGCTGAAGCACTATATGCAAACATGCGAAAGGCACCAAATACGAAGTAAAAAAAAAAAACTTCTGGCACTGAAACCATGAGGAAGAGCACTCCCAATTCATATTAAGGAGGAGAAATAAGCACCAACCCTGTGGGCTCGGACGCACCCTTGCCAACTGAGCTACCGCACAGTCCTCGGCGCCAAATACGAAGTAGCACCAAGAACACTAGCTGCAAATGGCTTTTGACGAAAGATGTCGCCTTCATTAGCCTCCACGGCGGCAACTGTGCGCAAGAGCAATCTGGACATCCTAAATATCTCTTGCTCGTTGCGGCGTCCTACCATTGAACCATGAAAAGATAATTCAGGGTTCAATATATCCATTACAAACGCAGAATTTGCAATCGCAAATGGACCTGCTCCGACTGGCTGCGCAAATGGAATTGGCTATATTTTGCTATACACAACATGTGGCAACAAATCTACCAATATGAACAAAAATTTTCTGGGTTCGAGAAAAAGCAGAGCAGAAATTTATTTCCACCACATCGTTCCTAACAGAAGCTCTGGGCTCTTGACAAAAGCAGAGCAGCTAAAACAGAGCTGAGGATACATTCCAGGCAGCACGGTCGCTCTATTTCTCATTCACCGTAACATACCATTAGTACATCGTGATCCATCAGACGAAGATAATTTCTTCACTGCTTTCTCGGTGCGTGACAGAAGTTATTTTATTTATTGATAGTACAACAGCATCAGTTGTAACGTAAAATCCCGGTCCTCGAGAAAAGCTGAGAAACAGAGGTGAGCGCGAACAGAACACAAACACCTAATAAACGTGCTCCTACTTGGCTTCCCGCGCGTCCCCGCGTTTCTCAGCGTCACGACCAGCGGCAGGATCTCCTTGCCCGACGGCCACCTTGGCGACCTCGGTGGCCGGCGTGCCAGGGCGGGACTTCTGGTACAGCACGAGGTAGCCGAGGGCGCCGAAGATGCCAAACCCGACGAGCGCCATCTTGCCCGGCCCGAACGGCAGCCGGCCGCGCTGGTGCAGCACCTCCCCGGAGCCGCCGCGGCCCGGTGGGCGCATGGACGCCTCCACGCCCGCCGCGCGCACCTCCTCCGCGCTCATCTTGTGTGTGTCCGCGTTGCGACGCCACTCCTCCGTGCCGCTCTTCGCCATGCTTGCTGCTCCTGCTCGCGTGGTCAAACTCGGTGTTACTGTCGTCTCGGTCACGGGCGTGTGATGCGCGATGGTATCATGGTAGTAGCTAGGGAGAGAGTGGCGTTGGGACGCGACGGCCTTTGTAAGGGGCGAAGCTAGCCGGCGTAAAGAACGGCACACGTAGAGGGGCAGGTGTCCGATAGTGGAGAGTGGACGACGAAACACTGCGCCAGACGGTGCCGCGTGGTTTGGGAAGAGGGGCGTGCCATGGTTTGTATCTTTCTTTATTTCGGTGCACGGTTAATACTTACTAGTACGTATCACGGCAGCAGGCACACGTAGGGGGGCCACATCGGCAGGCGGAACTTCGGGACACCTTTCGTTCTCGAAACATCCTTCGAGTCATAACCGACCAACGTTAAGGTTTGCAATACCATTCAAATTGGGATGGTTTTGGGTCAAACCGGTGGCCAATTTACCCATTTTTTATTCAAATTTTTTAATTTGAAATTTTGACTAAATTTAAAATAAAAATATGTAAAAAAATATGTGAAAAACACAACATTCTAGTGAATTTTTTCAAGATGAGATTTAGGAAGATAAAAAGGAAAGGTAGAAATTACTGGGATTAGAGTAAAGGATTCTAAGTCAGAATAAAGAGATCTATCAACACTGTTTTTCAAAAAAAATATTTTTTTTTTGATTTTATAAAGTGATTTTTTAAAATAAATTAAAGAGTTGAGAGATTAAAAAAAATATTTTTTTATTCTGTAAAGTGATTCTCTGTCTTAATTTTAAAAGAGTATCTATTAAAGAATTAAAAGAATCACTTTTAGCTACAGAATCACTCTTCACAGGAAAGAGAAACAGTAGCGAATCAAAAAATCAAAACTGTGAGCTCTGTAAAAAAAAACCTCTAAAAATCACTCACCAACTTCTCAAAATCCCCCCCGCCCAACCCCAATAATCCTTGGGAGCTTTTTGCCCTCCTGATCCTCCTCGTCCTGCCGCAATTTTTCGTTTGCGCCGAATTTCCCTCCTTGTTGAAGGTTACGCGCCTCTTGTTTTCTTTTTCCCTCTTCTCGAGCGCCTAGTCCCCCACATCCAGCTCCCCCTAAATCCCAAATTCGGTTCATCACCAAATCCGGTGGACCAAACGAGGAGGTCACCGTACCTTGAGCTCTCGACCGTCCCACAGCCTTGCATCGACCGCCCTCGAGTTGCGCCGCCATCCCGCTACCGAGGCGCCGTTGTATGACTGTGCTGCCGTTGTAGATCAAAGCTGTTTTTCTGTTCACATCATCAGTTCAGCACAAGTAACGTGTTAAGATGACCTGTTAGAACCTATAATAGGAAATACTAATCGAGATGGCATGTCGGTTCTATGTAGCAGTTGTATAGTGTCAAGTTAATTTTACCATTGTGCTTTGTACGTTACACGATTATTGTCCACCACCAAGGCATTTTTCATCTATCTTATTTAACCATTACAGCTAATCTTGATAGGGAATGAAACTCAAGTTCACTAATCTTGCTTTGTATACAGTACACTCCTTGTCTGCAATTGTGATAATGGAGCAGCAGGGTACTATACAAGACTGTTGAATGAAACTCAGGACATCTATAGAACTGATTGGATGGTGTAGTTAGTGCGCAAGAGCAGCAAGAGACAAAACAAGAATCGCAAAAATAAGAATTTCAGCGACCACTCTGGGTAAATGATATGTAGAATCAGATCTCACATGTCATTGGCTAGCCTCATGCTATAGATGAAAAATGCACTCAAAGTGATGATATGAATGCAAATAGCCCATATTATTTAAACAAAAACATTGAAATATGGTAAGTGAGATCTTGTTTTGAAGAGTTAATTACAATGAATATTTGATGCAATTGGATTATAAATCTGATAACAGTTTAGGAGTCACAGTAGATTGAAATCTGTTAAACAAGAATTTTTGAAAACGGTGCAGCCAATAGCAACATACCAGCTCATCTGAGCAACTTTGGCTGGCCACCCAAATCGGCGGCGAGCATTTTGCTCGCTCGCATCTTCTCTCCCTTTCGCAGTGTATTGTTCATTGGCCTTGCCAAATTGTGGTTGGTATCATCAAACTTTGGAAATAAATCAAATGATGCCCAATGTTTAAAGGCTTACCAAATTTTGGAAACTAAATCATGCCACAACCAAATTTTAGTGCCAATTCAAATGACCACCAATTTTTTTCTGTAGACCAAAGTTTGGAATGGCATTCGTTGGTTAAGAAAATTCAGTCGTATTCTAAAAGTATTTTTTATAATAAATTTAAAAATATAAATCTCATATTTAAAAGTTAATTGAATCTATAGAAACTATTCGTTAAAGCTAGATGGTATAGAATCTAAATGTAAATTTATTTGCGACGGAGGAAGTATTAGCGAAGGTCAATTCCTATCCGCACCGCATGCTCTGCAGTGAGAGAACCTTCACTGCAGAGTCCTACACATAGGCCGAAAGGTTCAGTTTTTTTTTTTTTTGCGTGATGTAAGGTTCAGGTAATTGAGATGGATAAGGTACTCTGAATACACTGTGCTTTAGGATACGTTCTCGATCTGAAACTAACGCCCAAATCTATCGCACCAGTACCGGGTGAGCAGAACAAAAAAATTGCTATAGATGAACAGTAATTCCAAATTAACGGTAATGCACACATCCTCATTGGTTACTGTAGTAGTCCTCTGAATTGGACGCTCCGGATCCGAGATCACCCCTATAGATTCAAAAGCAGAAGACAAATTTCAGCGTCTGAAACCACGAAATCGAGATCGCTCCTATTGAATGCATGATTTAACAAGCTAGAAATTTTATAAGGATCGATTTAAATTTACCGGAAAAACTCGTTCATTTCAAAGGATGCACGCATCGAAGTTGACGGAAACTGGGCTGAGATCAAAAATTGGTCATTATATTTTGGAGGTGTGGTTGCCTTGTATCGTTTCAGCAAGGTGCCATTTGTAGGCCTTACAACAACGCACAAGTTTAGTCAATTATACATATTATTGGGTAATCTTGTTCTACAGGGATGGGATTCGTGTGGTGAAACTAGAAAAATAGCGCCGCAGTTGCCGCGCTTTATAAACCTTATGGCAAAATCTCATTTAATTGATTATTATACAATACATGAAATTTAAAATAGAACATTAGTGTTAACATCATCTTCTTCACCTGTAATTGTGGGAGAATAATCTAATACTGATGTAGCATGCTAAATTATACTAATACAGTACATTTGAATATTGAATGGTCTTGATTTACTTTATGCCATAAGCATCATTTAATTATCAATAACATTCAAGGAACAGCTGTCAAACGTGTAAAAAAAATATTTGCCATTCAATATGTTTAGCACTGCAACCAAACGTTACAATGAACAAACTTCAACAGAGCAAAAGGTAAAAGAAATTACATACATTAGCCTCTTCCTCCTCTTTTCATTCTTATGCATCAGTTCAGGTGATCTTGATAAGCAAATACTTGGTGAATAGCGACCAGGTACTTAGTAAAGAGGAAGCTCCCATGATGAACTTTCTACTCTCGTCTGTGCTGAAAGAACAAAGAACATACAGAGAATGCGCTGCAATCCAAAATATTCTGTAGGACATTGGACAGAATCTGGCCTCTATGTACTTTTAAAATGATAACCCAAACTGAATGTGTAAAGTTTCAGCAAAATTTCAGAACTAAACTGAAACGTGATGCACATTCAGGCATCGATAACTCCTATAATTCTCAACAAAAAAAAGTGTTTAAATACTTGTTGGAAAGGTCTCAACAAGCTCTACAAGTTTTGTTGATATGGTATTGCAATGTTCCATCACTAAAAGCTTTAAAACAGAAACCAATAACAAAAACTCGTCCCTGAAACTGTTAACGAAAACTGACGGCAATATTCAGAATATATACCTTTTCTTACATTGAATGACTAAATTGAATCAATACTCATTGGAAAGGATTTGGAATGCTCTACAACTTTGATACTTTTGCTAAAGTGGGTTTCTCAGATACGGGACCTAATGTCGCTAAAAGTGAATGCTTTTGATACCAGGGGCAGGGGAAGCTTGCTGTAAGAAAGGAGTGGGCAGATTAATTAGCAGTACGCGGGGTTTCTTTTCTTCAGCATTCCTTGTGGTTTCTAATTATGACATTAGAGCAATTTTTGTATCTTCAGAATAAAAAATAAAAACGGTGTCCAAACAGGAGGAATCTGATTCAAATTTATTTTCATATACCATAGCCGATGCCTATCCATGATCCTCTCCCTTGTTTGTTGGTGGAAAAAAAAACAACAACAAAAAAGAAAATAAACTGTGATATTGGAGTTTAGGCAAGGCTAGGGAAGCTTTCTCTCGTGCGTTGTGATTACAATCACCTAGGAGCAGCAGAGTCAAATCAGTTAGCCAAAATAATAAGGGCCCATTTGTATACCAGCTAAGACACAGTGGGACTTTGGGTTACTTGGCTCCTAAAAGCATGGTATATGATGACTAGAAAATCAAATAGATATATGATGATTAGAAAATCAAATAGATCACCAGTATTTATAGGTATATTCTACAAAGAAAAAAAAAGTCCTGAATAGCTGGGGCATTGGTGCATACTTTAGGTGCATAAGAATCTGATAAAATAATACATCTAGAAATAATGTTGATTATTAATACTGATTTTCCATTAAACAGATGTTTTGGTTATATTAGTAACACTTAGAAAAGAGTAGTTACTTGTAAATCACCCATAATCTAATTATAAAACGGCGCTTCATAGATCACCTGCAAGAACAGCGTAAAATACAGAAACGTAGAGAACAATGTATATGGTTCTCTACCTTGAGGTCGCCGAGGGCTAACAATTGCAATGGAAGAAAAATACTCTTAGGAAGCATATATTCATGTCTACATTCTTACTCACTGAATACTGATCCCATTTTCAGTTACTGACAGTAGATATAAGTCCAATGCATTCAAAATAAGGCAAGTGTGAGATAATTCCTTTCAGCTACAAACCACCCACAGGCTAAAGCAGATTTCACTAATTAATCTATGAGTGCGTTCAGGCAATAAAAATTTGAGCAGAAATTCTGATGCTTGCGCATAATCTTTTCTGTTGAGATAGACAGATGGTAAGCTAGACGTGCTATTTGTTCTATATCTCAGAGCTGGAAGAAATTCATATGCAATGTATACTTACTTATGCTCAGTTAATAAATGTTATAAGGACTGTACTACTTTAATTAGCAACAAATCATTAATAGCAAAATGTACGGTTCAAGTCTCAACCTTTCTAAAATTGAGATCATTTATCCTCGTGCCACTACTACAGTTCATTCTGCTCCTAAATCTACTAGCTTCCACTTGAACCCAGAGATGGTGACAACAAGCGTCCTAGGCCTTGAGCATGAATTTCAGAATAATCATCTACTCCATAACAGTTTGCATTTGATTCTTCTACAAATAAATTATCATGAAAGTATCATTTCGCCAGAAAATGATGAGAAATAGGCCAGGAAAAATTAAGCTATCAAGGATATTAACCTTTTCGACCTGGAGCTCCTCCATGTCCACCTCCAGGATCTGCTACGTCCGCCTCCGCTCCCTCTTCAGGATCAAGTAGGCCTCCGCTATTTAATTCCATGGAAAAACATGACTCTGCGTACCAAGACCATGTATGAGTAGATCAAATCTTCGGTGGCCAGGTGCTTCTACGGCAACGCCCAGCGGCGCATCTGAGCTCGACGCTGCAGCACGGCGGAGTTCTGGGCTCGAAGCTTCTCATCAGCCGGGAGGGGGTGCGGAGTGAGGCTTCTCCGTTGAAGCCGGGGTTGGAGGTGGGCGGCCATCGGAGGGACACGGGCCGCTGGGAGTGGGGTGCGGCAGCCCGTCGGTAGGGAGGGGCAGGGGCTGGGTCGTAGGCTGGCGCCGGGAGTGGGGTGGCGAACGATGGCGGTGGGGAAAGGCAGGTGGGGTCGAGGGCCGCCGCCCGGGAGTAGGATGCGGAGGCGCAGGGACTCTGCCTCGGTGGCGGCGGCGGCGGCGCTAGCGCAGCAGGCCTCTGTCGATTCGAAGCTCGTTGAAGCCGTTCGATAGAGAATCAAGGACGCAGACTAAGTGTCGACACGGCAGGAAACTAAGGGGACGAGTTTTGCTTTTTGGTATCTGTTTTAAAGCTTTTAGTGATGGAATATTGCAATACCATATCAACAAAACTTGTGGAGCTTGTTGAGACCTTTTCAACGAGTATTTAAACACCTTTTTTTGAAGAATTATAGGAGTTATCGATGCCTGAGGCCAGATTATGTCCAATGTTCTATCTAGTATTTTAGATTGCAGCGTGTTTTCTGTATGTTCTTTGTTCTTTCAGCGCAGACAAGAGTAGAAAATTCATCATGGGAGCCTCCTCTTTACTAAGTACCTGGTCGCTATTCACCAAGTATTTGCTTATCAAGATCACCTGAACTGATGCATATGAATGAAAAGAGGAGGAAGAGGCTAATGTATGTAATTTCTTTTACCTTTTTCTCTGTTGAAGTTTGTTCATTGTAACGTTTGATTGCAGTGCTAAACATATTGAATGGTAAATATTTTTTTTTTCACATTTGACAGCTGTTCCTTGAATGTTATTGATAATTAAATGATGCTTATGGCATAA
This sequence comes from Zoysia matrella, assembly GCA_001602295.1. Taxonomy (NCBI): domain Eukaryota; kingdom Viridiplantae; phylum Streptophyta; class Magnoliopsida; order Poales; family Poaceae; genus Zoysia; species Zoysia matrella. The sequence continues at coordinate 72,959 of BCLG01000984.1, read as the reverse complement.
AGTAAATCAAGACCATTCAATATTCAAATGTACTATATTAGTATAATTTAGCATGCTACATCAGTATTAGATTATTCTCCCACAATTACATGTAAAGAAGATGATGTTAACGCTAATGTTCTATTTTAAATTTCATGTATTGTATAATAATCAATTAAATGAGATTTTGCCATAAGGGATGGGATTCGTGTGGTGAAATGAAATGAACGTTCTTGATCTTCCAATTTTTGTATCTGTATCTGGCTGAGCCGGTATCGTGTTGTACGTTGTTCTACGGAGCCCTCGGATATCATTTTGTAGTTTTCTGATAAGCATCTTCTGCTTTCCTCGCAGTTTATCTTGTGCAATTTATTTTCATGTTACGTTTCATTTATTTTTTATTTCTTCAAGTTGATTGGTCAAAGTCAAACATACAATATACTCTCGCTGTCCGGTAAATTTACAATCTTTTACTATCTAAAGCTGGAGTGGTTTCTCCGCACGTGATTGGTCCGTTTATTTGAGCCATAGATTCAAAGATCAACGTCCGTGAGTTAGCGACCAGAAGCTTCTCTGTCGCTCCGAGCCACCGGCGCTGCCGCTGCTGCGCGCTGCCTCTGTCCGCCGCCGCTCACCACCCGCAGCTGTGGCGCTCGCTGCTGCCCTCTGCCAGCATATCCATCGCCGGCTGCCCATGGTTGCTGCTGCGGCTGCTATGGCAGCGGCTACCCCTCGCCTCGACCGGCCCTGCGGCCCTGCCACCGACTTGGCCACCGCCCGCAGGCCCCCGCGTCGCGCGGTCACCGCCTAGACCGCCCCTGGGTTGACGGTGTTGAAGTCCGACTGGCGGTTGGATGGGGAATCCCTTCTCTATTTCCTCTTCAATCAGTTCCATTCCCCTGTAAGAGCTTCTGCTTGGTCTGGTTCTCGCAGTTGCTTTGAATTCAATATCACTCTCAAAAGCAATGCTCCAGCAGTGATGGGGACAACGTCTACAGATTCTGCTTGGTCTGGTCCAGTTCATCCTCCAGGGAAGAAATCAGTGTGGTACTGAAGCACACCTTCGGCATCTCTCCAACAAGACTTTCTCCTTTGCTGTTTCATTGCGCTTTTGCCTGCTCATGTTCCTTATCATGAAAAAATGAACCCAGCAATAAACCTATGCCAGAAAAACTAGATATGATTCACTACATAACTAATACACCTAAATTCAGCCCAAGAATATGCAAGTTTTTTTCCTCACTTGCAATTTTCTTGAACAAAGAACTTTTCTGAAACTGAAGTTTTAAATATCAAATAGGTCATCCTGCTGGGTGATGGAACCTTGGAGCTCATGTGGATATCGTACTATCTGCAACATGTGGATACACTATGTTTTTTAGTAGTCAGTGTAGCTTGAGCTATGTTTTTGTCAATAGCCACCAGCAGGTGGACATTGAATTTTTCTCAGTGATGATCTGTGAAGCATGTTATCTTCCCTATGATGAAAATGTTCATTTGATCAAACTAATATGATTGCATCATATCAAACTGTTATGCTTTTCACTTCCAATTAAATAATATCAGCTATTTACGGATCTCATATGGTTGATCTAATATCAATTTCTTCAAATGCATCATCTAGTGCATGCTGCACTGAAAAGACAACAATCAGTGATGCACATCCAACACATCATTACTGAGCTTCGAAGAAGTTACACCAGCAAATTAGAAGTGGTGCGTTTTTTATGCAAATGGATACTTTTAACTTTTTACTGAATCTAACTTTTTACCTAACATGCATCATTGCTTTTTCATTTTGCCATTAGTCGAAGCTGTGAAAACAGGAATTTTGTTACAGTAGCTCAATTGGCAGCAGAAGAACAGCATGGTCATGAGGTAACTAAAATGGTAAGAGAGAATTGCTGCCTGTTTCTAAGAAGAGCGCAAATCTAGAAAGGCAACCAAGACGCAGAAGAGTATATTTTCTAGGATGCCTTAGTTATTTTGAATTATTACTAAGCACATACGTATTCAAAATTCACATATTTTTATTTCAGAGGAACAAAGATAGAACATGGATGTCGAAACAACTTACTGAAGAGGCTGAACGATACTTCGAAGATTTTTTCTATCAAATGTAATACCAACTTTTCATCATTTGATGGTGAAAGAAGTGACGCAAGTTCAAGTAAAAAAGATATAGTACTTCATGCTGACAGACAGAATCTCCAAGAGTTCTACCAAAAGTCGCTTTGCCAGTTGAGGCAGGCAGGCTGCAATGAGAAACAAGCTACACCCTAACCCGTTACAATGTTACCCTAACTGTGTGACAACTTTTTAATAGGCAAACTAATTGTGTGAAATGAACAAAGATAGTACAGTAATATTTTCATTTTCATGCTACCTTTTTCTAATTGCTCTACGAAATGAACATTTTCAGAGAGAGAGTAGCTCTGCTTCTGTCTGGAGCTGAGCTTATAATTCATGATGTTGATGAGAAGAATTACCAGAGGGGACATCTAGGTCTGCACGAAAACAGCAAGGCGCGGCAAGGCCGCGCATGATTTCTAGTTAAGTTTGGTCAAACTTATCTCTGACTGATAATTCTCTAAATTTAATCAACTTTAACAGTATAAAAAATATAAAAAAATTTAAGTTTTAAGTTGCTAAATTTAAATGAATATTATAAATTATTGATCAAAGTTAGATGATTTTTTTTAAGGACGGAGGGACTAAGATTTCGTTTGTTAGAGATTATGGGGGTGTTTTGTAACTGAGTATAACAATTTATATCATAATCTCTACTAAACATTTAAGTACTCATAAGTGACTATATCTATAGTCATCAATAATCGTTTATAAATTTTGTTCTAGCATCTATAAACTACAATATATTTTTATCATATATCCCTTCTCACTGCCTATAATGCTTTACCAAACAGTTTTACATAAGAAACATATGATATACATAAGTTAGATAAATGATTTCAATAGATAATCTAACGTATAAACTATTTTTAAAATAATCATAATCCCTAGGAAATGGCCAAGTAAAAAAGGGCACGATGATTCCAGACTGCCGACACAAGTCAAATGACACATTGCCTGTGTGCTTGTTTCGCCTGTCGCACCTCCAGCTGGCCCCAGCGCTGCTAGCGAAGGTAAATGCCTGATCCTTGAACTCTGTACTAGGGAAATTTCGCTCCAGAGTCCAGACTCCGCACACCATGAATGGGCCCGGAGGTGATCTCCGCCTCTCGCGATGGTGTCCTTGGCGATCCCTAACGTCGCACGAGCGCTTAGCCGCTTATCAATTTTTAAATCGGCCATCCCGTGGTATTCTGTACTCCATCCGTTTTAATGGGCATCGTCATTGATTTTTTAATTAAACTTTAACCATTCATATTTTTCAAAATATTTATTTGAATGTGTAAAATTTTAAATTGTGATTTAAATAACTCTAATGATAAATTAAATTATATCAAAATATATGAAATTTATTAATTTTTTTGAATAAAACGAATGGTAAAGTTAAATTTAAAAGTGAACGATAATATCAATTAAAAACAGAGAAAGTACTTCTCAACAGTTTTTTACGTGATGTAATAGTTTTAACAAAATGTTCAATTGATTTAAAATATTGTAGAATTATATTGTAAAAAAAAGTTGAACTTAAATTTTTTAAATGTCTCTATTTTTTAAAATTTTGTCACTGTTGACTTTTAGTGTTATCTTGCTTTATCATTAAAGGTCTTTGAAACATAATTTATAATTTTACATATTTGAGCTTTTTTTTAAAAAAATAAGAAGATAACGTTTACAATGATAAACAATAAAAAAAAGTACCATACTATTCCTTCCTTACAATCGCCGTGTTGTTGTCCCGCAAATAGTGTGCATGACGGGTGATCTTTCTGCAGAAGTTACAACGTGTGTTTTCGGTTCACCGAAAATTGCTCAGGTAATCATACACAAAGAACACTGGCAATCTTACTCTATTGGGTCAAAGGGTTGACCTATAATTCTCCTACCAGTCTAGTTCTATGTACATACTATATACTAGGATAACAAAAGAAGAAAAATAGTCAACACATGTGCCGCCAAAACTTTCTACATGCCCCAATTTCTGATACTAGTTTATGTGGTTGTACAGTTGTACCGAAGCACTTCACTACTCTACTTATTTTCTACAGCCATATGCTAAGCTCACAAGAAATGAGGAAACGATGAAATGCGTGGCAGATTGGTTAGGAGGTCTCCAAACGATTCTTGCCTTGGCGACAGTGAGCTATTGCCACCTTCCTGCACTGGAGCCTCGTTGTTCTGCTGTTTCCTTTCATCCATCTCATTCACACCACTGGAGCCACTGTTCGCCAATGCCCGACTCATCCCGGAATCTCTCTGAATCAGGCAGCAGAGGGAATTCACTCTTGACATGAGCATCGTCTCATCAGCTCCATTCGTGATCTGAGAGTCTTGCAGGAGCTGCCTGGTTAGCTCTTCAAATGAAGATCCACAGTTGTTATTGGTTCCATTGCTGTTCTCGGTCGACATTTGAGAATTGCTCAAGAGGTACCGGTTGAATTCATCCAATGTTGGTTTAACCAATGCATCTGTTGAAGGTAGCATGCTCCCGGAATACATTTGTTTGAACATTTGGTGTCCTATGTGGTTCACTAACTCACTCTTGGACTTGGAGAGCTTGATCCCTGGTACCCTAACACAGTTCCAGTTTAATCCACTTTCTTGTGATTCACGCAGAACAGAAGCAGTATCCTGTTTTATCATTTGGGTACCAGCAACTGGAAAGAAACAATGATAAACTGGATTATTCCAAAAGGGAGTTAAGAAAAAGTCACACAAACTGCAGTATAGTTGTAGGCAAGCATTTAGAGGAAATAAAAAACATATTCAATTTGGTCAGCATGGGTGATTCACATTTCAAGTGTTATGCAGTAGCCTATTTTCTAATGCATGGTCAAGGCATTAAATTAGGGAAGATGTAGGTTGACAGTTCAACACCAATAACTTATAGCACAAATCTCTAAGCTGTTTCTTGATTCTATTCTAGATCTCTTGACACAGAATATCAATCATGATGGAAACTTGGTAACAATTCCAGGATTTACCTAAATTAGTGAAGTGTCCAGGCGAGATATCCGATACTCCTGTTTCCTGCCTTGTTTCAGCTTCAACTGCTGCATACTGAGGCGATAGCAATGCATTAAGCCTCTGTGTTCCTAACTGATCGTCATCTTTTTGTTCAGACTTGTGGCAGTTCATATCCTCCGGATCTTCAAATAAGGAGCGCTTTGACTCAAAGTAAGGATTTTTCAATGTAATTTCATTTTGCTGGCTAAGGGAGTAAAGACGTGGGTCACAGTGAACTAGCTTCTCCATGTGCTTATTCATCAATCCTGGTGGGCACTGAAGAAAGTGTACCCTGAAAAATGTTGTCTAGGTTAACAAGAAACAATTATGTGAAAGTTAATCATAAATAATCATGATGCACATCAGTACATAATCACTTGCTTTATATGTTACCGATGTTAGATAGTTGACTAAATAAAAAACCTGTACGCTAAGACATGCTTTTAACTTTCAATACCTGTGCAAGCTCGCCTGTCCACCAGTAAAATCCGAGGTTGCCTGCCACAAAGTGTGCTTCCTTGGTTGTGGATTGGTTTCTCGGAAGAAGAGAGGTTGCCTTGACAACTGTACAGATCCAAGAAGAACAAATGAGCGGGAAGCCAAAAAGGCAAAAGGTATATGACGACTGAGCAAAATTTTTGTTACTATTTCTAATAGACCCTTGGTAGTTATCCAGTACAATAGGATTATTCAAAAGGGATCAATTTTCTCACGCACATAATAGATAATAAATAGCTAATAATTTTACAGTACATTGCACTATTGATGCATGGTATTCAAATATCCTTACCGCAATCTCCAAGGTGCCATTTTCGTTTTCTGGACAAAACATATTTATTCCACATATATCAGACCATTGTATCTCAATTTTGCTCTTCAGACCACCATCAAGTACCTCCCACACAAGTTTGTGCTTTGCAAAATAGCATTTTGCAACTAAATCTCCCTCGTACCTTGATATCCACTGTTCACATAGAGAGTTTTAGACCATATAAATATAGAAGTTGACAACAAACAAAAATGACACAATACAGCTTTGCAAAATAACTGACCAGTACTCAGTATTCGGGACAAATATTCTAAAGGTATTAGAACAATCATATGTACCGGTTATATTTTAAGCAGCACTAAAGTATATTGCAGTCCTCTTTGTTTAGTTATTACATAATACGAGTCAGCTGTTTCAGCATCTTTAATTTGACACTCTTGTGCATATTCGAAATTAACTAGTACTACAATGGATGGAGATTCTAGGCAAAATTTCATCAGTAAACACAACACCGGTGAGGAAATGAAGGCCCAAATACAGTAGATGCCACTGACCTCCCAGGACCCAATGCGCAGAACAGAACCAGGAAAATTTGATGCTTTCAGTTTCTCTGAGGCGCCACTGTTGCTGCCTTGCCGGGCATCTGTTGTTTTACTCGCCTGAGCAAGCTTCATTTGGATCAAATCAACCAGCGAGGGGCTCTTTTTTAGCCGCAAACCAAGTGGGCTCGGCTCTTCAAGAAAATCCTGTTGTGATGGCTGCTGATTTGACACCCTAGCACCACCAGTCCATTGCTGCATGACAGCGTAAAGCAGCAGACATATATAAGACTGAATACGCAATAGTAAATCAACTTTTAGTAAACGCAACACCCCTTCAAAATTGTACAGTAAGAATATTGCGGCTGCCTGGCTGGTAGAGAAATCACGTCCACAAAGAAAGATTACAGCGACTTGGCAGGCACCAGCACATAAACTTTCGCTTTCACATAGGATTCGCGTGTGTCCATGAACACTTGAACAGTGAACAAAGCCTCTAGTACTGACACCGATATCATCATATCCAGGAGTACAATAATAGAACGAAATCCAGGAGTACAACAATAGGACAAAAATGGACCATTTATAGGGAAAAGAATTGAGAATAACCCCGCCAATCTACAGTTGCAATGATTTCGAAACAAATCACTGGGTAACAACGAAATCTGAAGATATTCTGTCTTCAAGATTTTATAGATTGCAGAAATAAATTAGAGACTTTCGGAATAACCGCTTCCTCGAAATTTTCTCTGGATGAGTTCACAGTTCATACGAACCGGGCAAAAGGAAGAAATAGTTGATGCGAACAGAACGCGGGAGAACCAAACCTGCTGTGGCTGCGAGAGGCGGGACTTCTTGTAAAACGGCAGAGCCGCCTCCGCCGCCGCCGCCGAGGCGCCATCTGCGTCCATCAGTTCCTCCTTGACCTCTCGCCGCAGCTTCCCGAGATGCGGCAAGTGAACCATCTCGTCTAACAAAGCTCTCTCTCTCTCTCTTCGCTGGTTTAGTTTCTTGATTTGTGACTTAACCAAGCAAAAAGATGGGAGGGATTGAAGCGGCGGTAGCGAGAGAAGGGAGGGGAACGCAGGAGGAATATTGTTGAGGTGGATGTTGTACGGAGGAGGAAGGTTGTTTACGCTGCCAAACCGGGAGAGGCTGGACTACTTGAGCAAAGGCGGCCGCATCCAGTACAGGATTGTGGATTTTTCTTCCCATGCCGGCACGTGTCAACTGGATCTGAGGATCAGAGGCCGTCGTGGCGGTGCACAGCAAAATTACTAGGTCGCCCTCCCGTACCAACTAGTACGATGTGTCGCGTGTGCAGTGATCTCCTAAAATTAATTTAACTTGTCAATTTCTAAAAAATTCAGATCATGGTTGTGATGATTTCTATATTTGGAGCTACGGTATAAAAAAATTAATCTCTATGCTTTCTGCAACGAATAAAAAGTTTGAATAACGTTATTTTAGAAAAGAGAGTACATATTAAATATAACCTTCAATCAACATAATTCAATAATCATATTAAGCAAATGTAAAAGGTTTCGGTTAGTATAGATTAGAGCTATTTCAAATGCATGCACCATATAAAAGACCATACACAATATAAAAAGAAGGTAGGTGACTACAATACGATACTTATACAAAAGACATGCCATACGATACTTACACAAAAGACATGCTACTCTCTTATATGTTGGTACTTCACACACCATCATGTATAATATTTGTAAAGCAAGTTACATTTGAATAATTCTTTTTTTTCTCTTAACTGCAACTATTTTTCGTTTTTATATAAAAAATATTAACTTTGGTACTTTAGATAATTACAACAATTCTAACGCATTACCCCTCCTTTGAAGTTTGATGCTGTTCGGATCATCCAGTTTGTAGGTTAAATTTGCTTTTCCAAGCAATGTCATTTATAAATATTTTTTGTATTTGTATGTGTGAGCTTCATGACTTTTAAAGTTCCTAAAAGATGTGAATTAATTTTGGTAATTGAATGAACACTATAGATAACGGTTGTGATTTTAGGTTCCACCTCGCTAATTCTATACATCAATATGGTGGGTTTCCTCGATGAATGACAAGTACGATCCCAATAAGAAGAGTTTTCGGGCATCGAAGAACCAAAGCTAAAGATTAGGTAGAGAGTCCGTAGGACCGCCGATACTATTAAGAGGGGTAAGTTTATTTGTCTCTTGCCACCTTAGATCCTCAGAAAGCACTGAAGATGGCAGAGGAAGCGAAGTCGAAGACCGAAGCTGAAGTCCAGCTGAAGTTGCAGCTATCGGACAGTTCGATGAGGTCACTAGACAGTCTGGTGAACCCTAGAGAAGCCAGTCCAGAGAGAGGTGCTCTCTATAGTCGAGGTGGAGTAGTCACTGAACAGTTCGGTGGTGTAGTGACTGGACAGTCCGATGAGCCAAAAGCTGAAGTCTAGAGAAGATGTCTCTATAGTCCAAAAGTGAATGTCACCGGACAGTCCGGTGTGCTATAGAATAGATTTCAGAGAAGATGTTTCCCTGGCCACATAGAGTAAAGGGTCACCGAATAGTCCGGTGGTCCAGTCACCGGATGGTCTGGTGATTGCATAAAGCAGTCAGCTTTATAACATCACATTTTTAACGGTTATTTTTGGGTTTGTAGCATATTTAAACCGTAGAGGAGGACATTTTGCCATGTGGCTGAGGTCTGAACTGCTGGAGAAAACTTGTGAGAGGCGAAAGGACAACACCAAGAGAGTATAAGACAAGATTGAAGATCTTTAGTGCTTGTAGGAGAGTGATAGAGAGCATTAATACACTTCTAGAGCTTGTGGGGCCTGAGAGGAGTGATCTTTGCCTATTACTCTTGGTTTGGACAGCCTAGACTGACTAGGAGATGGCGTTCGAGCTTTTAAAGAGATTGTAGAAAATGACGCCAAGTTTGTACGCAGTTCTGGGTCCTTACTCAAAAGGGACACCAAGAGGGAGCGTTTGAGCCTTAAAGGCTTGCGCTAGCACTTGGGTATTGTGTGCGACAGTCGAACCGCCGGTGACTTCACTCCGAGAGTGAAGCATACCTTTGTGAGCATTGTTACAGGAACGACGAAAGTAACTAAGACTTCGACGAGAGTGGTTCAACGAGGATTAGGAGAAGACGTCAACCTTTCGAGAATTTAGAAAAAAATCACTGATCACTCTCTATCTCTCTTTATTTACCGCATTTGCTTATGAGTAGAGTGATAGATTGTTGTTTGATTCTTCTGGGTGACTATCATTCTAGTGCTTGCTTGTTCTTCTTATCTTTACACTAGCATTGTTTGGGGTCTTGGCCTACTAAAATTGCATAGGTTTGCTTCCGTTGTGATTGAGTCTCATAGTTTAAATTCATAGCGAAATTAGTTTTATAAGTCCATTGATTCAACTTTTTTTCGGTGTTCTTCATCCTTACTGTATGACCAAGATATTAGCCTTTCGGTACAAGAAATTATTTTTTGACTGATGAGATTAAAAAATTTGCTAGGCTTTTATGAAAATTTTTGCCATGAAAACAAAAAACTATTTTACTAAAATAAGCTAGATTACATGAATTAGCTAGTAAAATTTTTCTAATTAGTTGTCATATTGACACTGTTAACTTTCAATATCAATTTTGATCATTCGTCTTATTCAAAAAGTATGTTCAAAAATGAATTTTTTTGCTATTATTTACTTTATTATTAATGGTATTTAAAGCATGACGACTAGTAATTTTACACACCGGAATAATTTTTTAAATAAAATAAATAGTCAAAATAAATATTAAAAAATAATGATATCAATATTTTAAAATTAAATGGAGTATATTTCTTGAGCCAAGACAATCAAAACCCAAAGCAATCACATGCTCTCTCTGTTCTAAAATATAAGCATTTCTAAATTTAGTCAAAGTCAAACTTTTATCACTTTAACCACTAATAGTATATAATTAATAATATTTTATCATGTGGAAATTCTATTTTTGATTCATTATTAATTTTTTTTATAAAAATTATATTTTTATATTAAAAATTATGTAATTTTCTAAATATTATTGATAGAAGTTAAATGATTTTGATATTAATTAAACTTAAAAATACTTATATTTTAAAACGAAGGTAGTACTAAATTTTGTCTACTGCCCATTCTCGCTAGGGGCAGCGAAGGAAGGTGCCGCTTGAATCCGCAAGGATTTTAAGAATCCAGATAAAAAAGTTCTTAATAGTATCTAAACGAGAGAGTTTTTAGAGGATTATCTTATAGAATCTCATGAATCTAAATATTATTTAATATTTTATATTATAATGCACATCAACATAACTAAAATGATAAAATCTCATAATCTAAACATTTAAGATTTTAAAATCTTAAAATTCGAATTTTAAAATTTAAAAATTTAGATAAAATCTTGTAATCCAAATAGTAAAAATTTTATAATGCTAAAATCCGAATTCTATAATCCAGAATTTATAATGCTAGAATCAGATTCAAACGGGGGGCAGATCCGGCATGCATCTCAGTCGGCCCGTGCTGCACCGCCAGCTGCTTCGGACCACCAAACACGGCGGCGATGGCGCGAGCAAGCAACACGTGCCCTGAGAGAAAGGCGGCGGCGGACCGGCCCGCGTGACGTGGTTGGTGCGGGTGACCTGGACGCCGACTTATCCCAGGCGGTGCTTCACTAGGGAGAGCAGTAGGTGCGTGGGTATGGGGTATGGACCCGTCCGTCCCCTGTCGTCAGCGTGTGCTCCAGCGGATAAGGTCGTCGCTGGCATGGCTGGCTGATGAGCACCCCACCCATAGAAAGCGACAAAAATTATTGGAGAAGACGGCGACAGGCAGATGGATGGAGGCCGGCTTTGGACATGGCATCGACTTTACTAATTGCTTTTTAGTATTTGTTTTAGTCTGTTTTTGCTGAATAATTCCTTTCATTCTAAATTATAAATTACTCTCGACTAGTTAAAATTTATTAAATTATAAATCATTTTCACTTTTCAAAACAATTTTTTTCTTTCAAATACATCTTTATTTTATCTTTCTCATTCTTATTTTCATCAGAACATTCTACTTTATTTATTTTTTTTAATTCTCATAACTAAATTTAAAAAAAATCTAATTATAAAAAAACAGAGGGAGTAGATGCTGTTAATCTTCATTTCTAAGTACAGGTGGGGCGCTTTGTCGCGTTGCGCACTTGGTGCTGGTGTTTTTTTTTTAATTTTTTCACCTCTTTGTTTTGTGTAGTCCTAATATGATTGTATACATTTTTTATATAAATATATACTTTCTTCGTCACAAAAGGTCATTTAAAATATAATCACCTCTTATATATTAAATAGCACACGGCCTCTTTTTCTTTTGTAAGTCAAATGTCACTCTTTACCCAACTAGTTTCGTGCGTCTCTATGTTTTCCGATGCAGGTTCGAATCTCTTCCGCCCCACTTTTTTTTTTCATGTGCAGGCTTCGCGGTACTTCGGGTTCCTGCGCGTGGAACCGTGCCTTGGTTACCTATGCGATCCATTAGGGGTAGGAGCGTCCTGTGCTGAGCTAAAATACCAAATCGACTTCTTTTCTGTGAATCCATAGGAGATTCTGGAACGACCTTACCGGAGTGAGTACATGTCTAATCACTACAAGGATATTAAGAAATAATAATCATACTTTTATTAGCCGATTAATTTAGTCCTAATATAATTACTTTTGTAACTAAAGTTTAATCACATGGTTACCAAAACTTTGGTCCCATTACCCACAGCAGACTAATTTTCTCTTGGCAACTAAAAAGGCATATACTACATCAACCAATGCAATGATATATTCATTTTACCTACTGCTCTAAAGTAAGGATCAAAGATACCGAGAATAAGGTTCAATCGGTGGATTTATGAAACTCGATTTCGCTACAAACTTAAACTACAAAATTTGATCACAACGAGAAACAACATTTGCATTTCTTAGACTAAAATCCCTAACAATGCTAGTGAGATGAAAACACTATAAAAAATGGTTTTCGCGGGCGGTTCTAAACCTATCTGTGCAAGCGGAATTTCAAACTGCCGCCATTCTATAGCCTGTAAAAATAAAGCATTTATCCACATGAAAATTTAGAATCGCATGCATTACGACCTCTAATGCAGGCGAAGAGTAAAGAAAACAGTATGCATTAGGTCGCCATACTGCAGGCAGTTGGTATCTCCGTAGGCCGCCTGCATTGTGGGAAGTAATTCAAGCGGCTAGTTACATCAGCCACCTGGATTAACGGCATAGGTGTTAGGCGGCTCTTTTTAACAGCCACCTGCATTAGTATTTTATATTAATTTGATATATAATAATAATAGTTATTATACAGGTCAGAATTATAAATTGCACTCACATATTTAACACATAACTCATGTAAAATATTCACAGACAAATCAAACTTTCAACAAACAGATGCATATTACAAAATATGATAAAGAGTGATCCAACAACTGCATAATGAAACATCGTCTCGATCATTTAGAATAGCCTAAGCCTATCATAGAAAGAAAGATGTGGATAGTTCGATAACTCGTTGTTTGCTTTTCATAAAATTCACCACTTTGAAGGCAAATCTCACGCAGAATGAAGTAACACATATCACTGCGGACGTTTTCAACACCATTGCGCTCCATGTCTCTTCCCCAAGGCCACTCATAACTGGCATTAGAACACTGCAAATGAACATATGATAAGCATATAACATTGACATAAAAGAATTTAAGTATAGGCGGTTAACAAATATAAAAAATTTTCTTACTACCTCCGTCCCAGTAGAAGCTTATTTCTAGCTTTTGTTGACTTCCTCTTTGACCAATGATTTTTATAGATTTGGTTAAATTAAAAAACCTAGTATTTGTACTTTTAGATTCATCAAAAGAAATACTTTCATAATATATATAATTTATGTTATTAACTTAATTAAATTTATCTAAATCATTGGTCAAAGTCGTAGTCAACAAAAGCTAAAAATAAACTTCTATTGGGACAGAGAGAGTACATCTTCACGATTGACTTTATAGTGGCCTGTGATCCTAAGATACTCGCATATATAATATTCACAAAGTACGAAGCTAGGAGGTTGCTTACGACACTAAAAAAAAAAACTAGATTAGTCCAAAATTTGTAACTATTAGAATATATATAAAAAGTATATTTCTATTTGTGTTACCGGATAGTTAGTTCGCAGAGTTAGTTTTTCCTTGCCATCAGGATGGATCCCGCCGAGTTTAATATAGAACAAATAAGCACTACATAAATGAAACAAGCATTTCAAAATTATAATGAATGCAATGTAAAGAGTATCCCATAGACAATAAATATGAAATGCACATACTTATTTAAAATCTTGATGAAATCTTTGTAGCTGGAGCTTGGGTAATTGAGGGAGTCAAGTACCACTCCCTTGGTTTCTCTCGGTTGTATAAAAAACAAATATAGTGATCACTGTACCCACAAACAAAAATGTTAGACTTAATTAACTTAACAAAATAAGATAAGGGTAGTAATGAAACTTACTTAAAATTATAAGGGGCCAATATGTTGGTCTTGCCGTCGCTGACAAAGTTATACGTCGCCCTTCCTATATAAGCAGCCACTTCTAACATTCGTTGCCGAGTCATTTCTTTCTTGGTTGCATTGAACTTTTTTCTTTTTCCTGTCTTTGTACATCTCTAAATTTTTATCCAGGTTCACGGTAAAATTGACCTGCGAAATCTTAGTTGGATCAAGAATACCAGATCTTAGTCTCTTCAGTTTTTGATCATCTAGATATACCATCCTGCATATAAAATCCACTAATGATTACTATATGAATATTAACAAATGTAAGCTTGATAGATTATGATAGAATTAAGCTACAGGCACCACACAACGATGAGGTTGATGTCGATTCTTTGTTTTCGAAACATAAGGCACAGGTCTTCAAAACTAAAAGATAGTGTCTTCCCACCACTCCAAAATGCATTCTCCGAAACGTGAAATAGAACATTTTTAATCCCCAAAGAATTCGCCGCTATGTACCAGTCATGTGATCTTCTCGTTGGGAAATGTAGATTATTAAGTTGTGCTGACGTCAGAAATGGCTTGCCATTGACAAATCCTTTAGGCACATCCTCTTTACACCATATTGGAGCATTCGGTTTCATTTGTAAATCATCGCGTGTATAAAATATTCCATCTTCCTCCCATGTCTCTGTTGATGTATGTTTCTTTGTTGGTTCCTGCTGAACAGATAATGCCTTTCTTTTCAATCCCTCAAGATATTTTAATGTTTCTTTGAAAGGAGTCCTTTTGTATGAGGCGATTTGCCTGTGGATTTGTGTAGGAGCTGAAACTATTTTGGCCTTTTCTACTAATTTTTCTTGATCCTTCTGACATGGGTGCAGCGATGCATCTGGCCCCTTAGGCGATACATTTGTTTGGTAGTACAGGGAATGTGGCAGTGATGCATCCGTTGGACTCTCAAGATGCGTATCTTTTGCGCCCTGAGATGGCTATGACGATACATCTGACCCCTTAGGTTGATCATCTTCGATCTCAAGAGGTGTATCTTTTGAGCCATGAGATGAAGGTAGCTGCGTAGCATCTGATTGGTTCTTCTGCATCGTTGAATCAGTTTGACCCTTAGGAGAAGATTGTATCTGTACTTGGCTGCTTGGACGTGGCGGGGACAATGGTGGGCCATCACATAGAGTAATATCATGTCGATGCCGAAGAATAAATTCATTCACTGCCTATCCAAGTTGTGATATTCCCTCGGGCATACTGTAGTCCAGTTCATAGTCAAGATAGTTATTATCGATAATCGTGATCACTTGTATCTTGGCATAATCCAGTGGGATAGGACTACAATGAAAGGTATGTCCGAGAATCGCAAAAGCAGTGGCCACCTCTATTGTCTTGTTTCCTGTCCTTCCAATCGGAACATGGAGGCGGCAAGGTGTGCTCTCCACTATATCATCAACAGGAAATCTCTGACCGGGCGTAGAGGCTCATGTTGCAACCTTGTGTTGGTGTCAATCCAATTGCCCGGATCTCAGTTGACACATTTCCCATAGCTTGTTGCTGTGCAAGCTGTTGTTGATGCTCTTTCAATAGCTCTACAAAATTTTTCTTCAAAGATGGCTTAACTTGAGCTTTAATAGTTTCTTCTAAGGTTCTCTTGTACCTATCATGTTTTTTATAACTTGCTGCATCCTATGGGAACCCCTCTTTCCAGGACATACGTGAAGAGATTGCACGGACACGTCCAGGGTGCTCAGGATTGCCTAGAGCAGCAGTTAGTTGATCATTATCTCTATCAGGGTTGAACTTTTCAGCCTTTTTATCAGCAACAATCCCCACAATTTTTTTGCCCACTTCTGCTGCTTGTGGTCGTTTGTATATGATCTGACCGTCTTCAGTTGTCTCTGACCGAGCGTAGACCTAGTTTCTGGTTCGATCATCATAGCCTTCCAATGGATCATGTCTCCCTAACCTTGCAGCATCCTCTCTTTTCTTTTCCCATTCTGCCATTTTCCTGGTGTATCCACTGGATCCCAAGTGATGGGGGTAAATATTCTTCTTTGCCAACTAAACTTTATCTTCACTCTGAGCAATTGCCTCTGGAGTAGTTTTCTGTCAAACAAATTCTGCCCACTGAGCTTCTGTAATCTTTCCTAGGAACCAAATTCTTCTTAACAAATTTAACATTAAGTTTAGCCTTTCATCCATGGAACATCTTGGCCATAGAGGATAATGCTCTCTTCTTTGTGAGCTCCTCTATCCCTTTTGGAAATTTTATTTTTGACTGTAGCTTGACCCACAAAATATTCTTTGTCTCTTCGTCAAGCGACGCCAGTTCCTAACTGTAATCAGGACTTGTCCCTGACTATAAATCCACAGGCTTGTCTGTATTTTTTGTATACATCATCCGGTTCGAGGGGCGTCCTGTAGCACTAACTCTTGTTACATAAAAATGCCTTCAGACATCTTATTTTTGCCTCGCTCCCCTCTTTTTCGCTTCCTCTGACTCCTTGAGTCACCTAATGATGTCGGGGTGGACGGAGTTTCCTCCTGAGGAACAGATGGTACCTCTTCCACTTGAGGAACCGATGTTTAATGAGCTACAATCTATGAAGAAAACATAGGAAACAACTTACTTGAGAAGAAACAAAAATCTTGAAAAGATTAATTCAAATTATGGACCAAACCTCTTCATTTGGATTGTAATCTAGGTCAGGGCTCTGCGACCTTTTTCGACGCCTGCTAGAAACTGGCGAAGGATCGCTCGGAGTCTCATAAGATCTCTCATTGGTGCTTGTACTGCCACCATTGTTGTCGCCCTCGGAGTTGTCAGTTCCAATTAATCATATTGACATCTTGATTTTCCACAGTCCCACCTTGATTGGCTGCAGACACTTCTTGATTGGTGGCAGCCATGTCTTGATTTCCCGCAATCATATCTTGCGAGCTGGTCCTTTTCTCCACCGAACTTCTCACTTATCAATGGAAAGTATTACAAATATAGGACTAATTAATAATGTTAAAGAACTACTCTCATATTAAGACAGTATTAAGTGAACAAATAATCAAATTGACTAAAATTACTCTCAGATTAATATAGTTGGCAAAAGAGTTTTTGACTCTTCACCCTAATTGTTATCACACTTCACAGGTTAACTAGTTAGAGAACTATCAATTAGCTGTCTCCTGATGGTAGTCTGTAAAGTACTATTAATACAGTTGGCCCAAGAGTTTTTTACTCTTCACCCTAACTGTTATCACACCTCAAAATGAATATCATCATAGAGTAATTTCAATTTGCTACACATACAAAAGGGACAATACCGAGGAAACAGCTATAGTACTCTCTAACAAATCAACTTAGTGTCCTTAGGGTACGCTTCACTCCTGAAGTAAAGTCATCGGTGATCCTGGATGTAGTGAACAATACCCACTCACAAGAGAAAGCCTCCAAGGCTCGGGCGCTCCCTCTTAGTGTCCCTTCGAGCAGAGGACCTAAAACTGCATACAAACTTGGCATCATATTCCACAAACTCGTCGAAAGCTCGAACACCAACTTCTAGCCAGTCTAGACTGCCAAACAAGAGTAGTAGGCAAAGATCACTCCTCTCAAAGCCCTACAAACTCTAAAAGTATATGAATGCTCCTATTCACTCTCCTACTAGCACAAAAGATATTCAATCTTGAGTTGCGCACTCTCCTTATTGTTCCTTGGCCTCTCACAAGTTTGCTTTAGCAATTCAGACCCTAGGCACACTGGAAAACGTCTCTCTCCACGGTTAAGGCTCACATACGAGCCGTCTAATATGAGTAATCATCTCCATTAAACACCAGTAGATGTTCCATCCTGTTCGGCATCCTTAAGGTGATGAAGCTCGAAAATGAGCACCTGACTATGATACCACTTGAAAGGATCAGGGACACCAAGAACGAGGATTGAATCAGTGGACTTGTAGAAGTTAATTTTGCTAGAAACTTAAACTACAAGACTTGATCACAACAAAAAGAACCTAAACAATTCTAGTAGGCCAAGACCCCTAACAATGCTAGTGGAATGAAAAAGACAACAAGTAAACACTACCACGATAGCCACCAAGAGAAATCGTAAAGCAACCTATAACTCTACTTAACGAGTATGAAATGTGGAAAGTAGAGAGAGTTAAGAGAAAGCTCAACAATTTTTCTCGAGGTCTCAGAAGGTTGGCGTCTTCCCTAATCCTCAGTGAACCACTTCGGTCGAAGCACTGGTCCCTCCTATCATTCTTGGAACGGTGCTCTCTAGAGTAAGCATCACTCCCGGAGTGAAGACACCAGCGATCCCGGCTATAGCAAACAATACCCATTCGAAAGAGCAATACTCCAAGGATCGGATGCTCCCTCTTGGTGTCTCTTTCAAGCGAGACCCGAAACCACTCATAAACTGGGCGTCATCTTCCACAATTTCCTCGGAAGCTTGAACACTGACTACTAGCTGGTCTAGGCTGGCAAACTAAGAGTAATAGGCAAAGATCACTCCTCTCAAAGCCCCACAAGTTCTAGAAGTGTATGAATTCTCCTGTTCATTCTCCTACTAGCACCAAAGATCTCCAATCTTGATGTGTACGTGGTTCTCGAACTTCCATCAGTTCGTGGTAACTCTCGATTTAGTGGAGTTGCGATACACAATCGATCCGACCTCAAATCAACACAATTTGAACCCCGTAATTGCTGCACCACTTCTCCTCTAGTTATCAACTGCGCAACACATAATTGACCTCACAAAGAAGGCTAATCCCAGCCTACGAATCGAAGAACAAAAACAAAAACAAAGAAGAACGCAAGTCAATTGCAAAATCTGAATTAAACTCATGAAGTTGAAATCCAACAAACTGTGTAACAGCGAAAATATTTGCTAACAGATAAAACTAAGCAAAACTTAAGGCTAATGACAGTGGCTACTATTTATAGAGTTTAGGTCATCCTTAGGGGGTAAACTCTAGCACTAATGGGCCTAGATACACGGCCCAAGGGCCAAAAGGTAGTGTCGTAGCACCAGAGTAGTTTCACGATGTCATCTTATTTTAATGATTTCTATTGACCCCAGTTGAAAAATGGAGATGAGACCAGTTTCGTTAAAAAGGTTATCTTCTCAACTTTCTATTCATATCTAGAACATCTAAAATGGATCCTGGATTCGACCTGGGCATCCGTTTTAGTGCGTACTACTCTTGAAACATGGGTGCAACTCAACTCCGAGTTGGATATAATTTTCTCGAGGGTTGAACGTGTTTTGCTGGCCTTGAGCTTCTCCAACTCCTTCTTCATGCTTTCTTTGACCCTCTCCAATGTCCCTAATCATGATAAAGTCATTAGGTAGCAATCTGTTCTCAAAGGAATGAAGACATGTATTTAGCAAGGAGCTCACCTCTAAATTCAATTGTCGTGCTTGAGCTCTAGTGATTGGACCATCTATAGTAAGCGAAGGAACATTGTGTGCATCCAATATAAAAGGGATGTTCTCATCATCGTCCCCGTCTTGAATCGGAGTTATCCTTGTCTCAAGTTCATCTGCTGCTCCGATGTATGGCTTCAAATCCCAAACTCTAGAGGCATCTCAAGTTTATATGCATTTTCATTAATCCTCTCGAGTTTCTTAAAAGGACCAGTAGCTCTGGCATCAATTTAGTTTTCTTAGCTCCGAAATCCTAATTTTTTTCAAGTGCAACCAAACCAAATCACCTAGTGCAAATTTAACTTCATGTCTACCTTTACTACCAGCAATTTTATACTTCTCATTCATCTTTTCAATGTTTTGTTTAGTTGTTTCATGCATTTTGAGATTAAATTCAGCATGTGTCTTAGCATCAATATGAACTTTTTCATTTGTAGGCAAAGGCAAAAGATCAATCGCTGCACGAGGGTTAAAACCATATACTACCTCATATAAACTTACCTTAATGGTGGAATGTTTCGCCCCATTGTATGCGAACTCCACATGAGGTAAACATTCTTCTCACATCTTCAAATTTGTCTTTAAAATGGCACATAGCATTGTGGACAATATACGGTTCACTATATCGGTTTGTCCATCCGTTTGTGGGTGTCATGTTGCCGAAAACAGCAACTTCATACCTAACTTTGTAGTATTCCATAAAGTGCACCAAAAGTGACTCAAGAATTTTGCATCACAATAAAAAATAATAGTAGAAAGCATACCATGCAAATGAGCAATTTCTCTAAAAAATAGATTAGCAATATGTGTATCTTATGACATGGTATAAAGTGTGCCATCTTAGAAAAGCGATCTACTACCACAAAAACACTATCTCTCCCCCTCTTAGTCCTAGGTAATCATAAAATGAAATTCATAGAGATATTGGCCCAAGAAATAAAAGGGACAGGAAGAGACATGTACATACCGTGTGAGTTTAGTCATGACTTAGCTTTTTGACATGTAATGTAGCAAGTGACGAAGCGCTCAACATCTCGTCTCATCTTTGGCCAAAAGAAATGTGTGGCCAAAACATCTTCCTTCTTCTTCTCTCCAAAGTGTCCCATCAATCCTCCTGCATGCGCCCCCTGTAACAACAAAAGACGAACAGATCCAACTGGAACACAAAGACAGTTGGTTCTAAAAAGAAAGCCATCGCTATGTACAAATTTGTTCCCAATTTTACATTCACTACAATGCAGCAATACATCTTTAAAATCAACATCTAAAACATATTGTTGCTTAATTGTTTCTTGTCCAAAAATCCGACAACCAAAATGGAACAACATAGCATATCATCTAGACATAGCACCGGAATGAATGACAAATTCTTTAGGCCACAAATAATGTTACCACGTTTCTAAGCATCGTACAAGAGCATACAATTCCTTCTCATACGTGGAGCAATTAAGAACAGGGTCATTCAACTTTACACTTAAATATTGTTAGCTTCATGACCATTGAAGCCTCTCAAAGGTATGAATGATTATGGTGATTGAATGAGAACCATAAACTAACTCGTTGGATGCAAGTTTATCAACACTATTCTACAATTCTCGAGTTGGTTACTTCATCGAGACCCCCGGAGTGTTTCCAAGGAGGGAGCTGGTCCAAGGCTGAGGATGATTTAAAGCCGTGTGTGGCTTTGTTATTAGGTCTTGAGTCTATAGAAATCACCGGTACTATTAAGAGGGGTTGGGTCACTCGTCTCGCTTTTACAAAAATTAGGGTGTGTGGATGCTCTAGGTTCTCTGTGGCACTTCAGTGATCAGTGGAAGCTTGAAGTCGTCAATAGTTGCAGCCGAAAGCATGAAGATTTTGAAGAAGTCAAGTTTCAGCAGCAGTTGTGTCACCGGACAGTCCGTCGGTGTCAACGGACAGTCCGGTGAGGGTCAAAGCCAAGAGTCCAGAGAAGACGTACATCTTTCGGGAGCTGTAGAAATGAGGTCACCGGACAGTCCAACGGGAGTCACTAGACAGTCTGGTGAGTGCAGGAGCTTGAAGTCCAGAGAGAGGTGCTCTCTCGAGTCATCAGGAAGAGTCATCGGATAGTCTGTCGGTTCAGTGACCGGACAGTCCAGTGAACCCCGAAAAAGGTGCCCAAAAGAGGTATCTCTTGAAGTCCAAAAGAGAAGCTCATCGGACAGTCCGGTGATGGTATGAACCAGATAGTCTGGTGTCTCATGGAATAGATTCCAGAGAGGTTGTTTTCTGCTAGATAAAGAACAGGAGTCATCAGACAGTCCGGTGGTCCCAGTCATCAGACAGTCCGGTGACTGCAAAAAGCAGTTAGCTTTTTGGCAATGGCTCTTAACGGCTGATTCAGGGCTTGGGGCCTATTTAAACCATTGGAGGTGCTGTTGTGGAGCTTGCTCGCGGTTAGAACAGTTGGAGATCATTTGTCAAGAGCCAAAGTTCACCAAGGGAGTACAAGAGAGCATCTAGTGAAATCTTAAGTACTTGTGAAGAGCAGCAAAGAGCATCCATACATTCTTAGAGCTTGTGAGGCTGAGAGGAGTGTCTTCGGCTTGTTACTTTTGGTCTATCGTAGCCTAAACCAATTAGGCGTCGTTGTCCGAGCTTTCGAAGACTTGTGGAAGACGACATCAAGTTTGTACGTGGTTCCAGGTCCTCCGCTCGAAAGGGACACCTAGAGTGAGTGACCGAGCCTTGACGGCTTGCTCTAGGGTTTGGGTAGTGTTTGCTATAGCTGGGGCGCCTATGTCTTCACTTCAGGAGTGAAGCGTATCCTTGTGAGCATCTTTTCGAGAACGATGGGAGAAATCAAGACTCCAACGGGTGTGGTTCAACGAGGATTAGGGGAATGCGCCATCCTTTCGAGACCTCAGAAAAAATAACAGAGTATCTCTATCACCCTTCTCTTTACTTACCACATTTACATTCTTGTGAGTAGTGTTATAGTTGTTTAGTTGCTTCTCTTGGTGGCTCTCATGCCGGCTTGCTTATTAGCTTGATAGGTTGTCTTCTAGCTTGTTTTACTCTTTCTTATACCTTACTTACTAGGAGTTGATTGCTAGTTTTGCTAGAAACAAGGAAGAGTGAGAAATTGTGTTAGTAGTGTAAGTGCCCGATTCGACTCCCCTTCTCGGTCACTTGATCCTTTCAAGTGATATTTCAAGTGATATGAGAGCCAAGTGCTCAAATTTGGGCTAACCGCCCTTGAGAAGTGATTGGGAGTGATGGAGACAAGCTCTTCATCAGGGTTCGGTAGTGGCTCATAGAAGAATCGTTTGTTAAGCTACCTATATGCCACAAAACCGGAGAATTCGAGTGTTAACATGAGCAACTCTTCAAATTTTTTATCTAGCAACTCTTTGAGTGCAATCATGAATGAAAACTTCATCTATCTTGAGCTTATTGATGACTACACTCACATTGAAACTCTTGATGGTGAATCTATAGGTGCTACCATGCTACAATTGCATGATCTTGTAGAAAAGATCAACTCTTTTGAAGGTGCACTCTAGATTTCTCATGATGAATCCATCAAGAAGTTCCTCTTAAGGAAGATTGCTAGCTCTTGTGTCTCTCATGAAGCTTCATCAAAGAAGGATTATCAAAATGCTTCCACCTCAAAATCATTGGAATGCATGCTCATTACACTCTTGAGCCATCGGTTTGCAATGACTCTACATCTACTAGATCTTATTTACTTCTAGATGATAATACTATTGCTACTAGTTTATTAGAGGATTCCTATGATGTTCTATGTGATAGTATGATGATATCTTTGTTTTGCCTAATGAAACTCCAAAAGATTTGTGCATTCGCATTGATAAGCTTGTAGGTTGGATCATTCTTGTGAGAAGCCGCTCTCATTGTTGAGGTGAGTATGGATGAATCTAAAAATATTTTGGATACTAACACCTCTTGTCTCATGGCTTCTAGCAAAGTAAACTACAAGAATGGTGAAAAACATTAGGTTCTTGATAGTGGTTGCACCCAACATATGACGGGCAATCATAAGATGTTCACTACCATCAAATAAAATGAGGATAAGGACAAAGTGACATTCGAAGATAATTCCAAAGGAAGAATCAAGGGGTCAGCAAAGTCGCTATCTCTAATGACTTGATAATTTCTAATGTCATGCTAGTGGAATCTTTGAGCTTCAATCTTCTCTCGGTTGCACAATTGTGTGATCTTAGCTTCACATTACTTCAATGACAAGAGTGCGGAATTAATCAACAAGTCTTTGGGCCTCACATTCAATAGTTTTCGGCACAACAATCTCTATATTGTGGATTTCTCTTCAAATGAAGTTGCACTGCAAACTTGTCTTATTAGTAAGTTCTCTAAAGGATGGTCATGGCATAAGAGGCTTGCTCATATTGGAATGAGTCAATTAAAAACAGTCACCAAAAAGGGCTTAATTCTCAGAATTCAAGATGTCACTTTTGAGAAGGATAAGTTATGTAGTGCATGTCAAGCGGGAAAGCAAGTGGTCACTCTTCATCCTTGCAAGACCATGTCTACATCAATACCTCTAGAGCTTCTTCACATTGATCTCTTTGGACCAACAACCTACAAGAGTCATGGGGGTAATCTCTATTGCATGGTGATTGTTGATGACTTCTCTCTATATACATGGACCATCTTTCTAAAAGACAAACCTCAAGCCATCACTAATTTCAAGAAGTTTGCTGAGAGCTCAAAATGAATTTGAAGCTATGATCAATAAGGTTAGAAGTGATAATGGGACGGAGTTCAAGAAATCTATCATTGAAGAATATTGTGATGATCTTGGCATCAAGCATGAGTTCTCGGCCACTTACACCCTAGAGCATAAATGGTGTTGTGGAAAGGAAGAATCAGACTCTTATTATGCTTGCAAGAGCTATGTTGGATGACTATGGGACTCTGGAGAGGTTTTGGGCTAAAGCTATCAACATGGCATGCTACACTTCAAACCGTGTTTATCTACATCGCCTCTTGAAGAAGACCTCTTATGAGTTATTGGTGGGAAGAAAACCAAATGTGAGCTATTTTCGGGTCTTTGGATGTAAATGCTATATTTTCAAGAAGAAGAAGAGGCTTGGTAAGTTTGAGAAGTGGATTGATATTGGATTTCTCGTCGGGTATTCCAGTAAGTCTAAAGCTTATCGTGTTTTCAATGCAACTACCGAATTTGTTGAGGAATCATGTGATGTGCAATTTGATGAAACTAATGGTTCTCAAGAGAACAAAGAATCTTATAGTTGTGATGTAGATGATGATGAACCCTAGGAGGAGATGCAGAAGATGCCCATAGGAGAAGTTTTACCAAGAGAAGATGACTCTTCTACACCGCCAATGGAAGACTCCTCCACGACACAACATGAGAACACTACATCAACAACACAAATGGAAGAATCATCAAGTGTACAAGCACCAAGAGAGCCACCTCAAGTGCCTAGTACCCCGAGAGACAAAAGATCACCTGTACCAAGTGGTACACCACCGTGTCCAACAATGACATCAAGAATTGAAGAAGATTGCAACTCTTCACTCCGACTACAAGACACTGTTATCTCCAAGGAGCAAGCCATACAAGATGCTTAAGATGTCTCTCCGCCGCAAGCACCACCACATCAAGAGGCACAAACCCAATTCTCGAGATCATGAAAGTGACTTGATTATTGGGAGTCCCTCTCAAGGGTTAAAGACTAGGAGAAATCAATATAAGCCAAATTATACTAATGATACTAATGATGATGTGGCTAACATTGCTTGTGAGAATTTCTCTTTTGTTTCTTTGATAGAGCCCAAGAACATCAATGAGGCGGTGAAAGATCACAAATGGATGTTGGCTATGCAAGAGGAGCTCAATAACTTTGTGAAGAGGCCGAAGCACAAGAACATCATTGGTGCTAAGTGGGTCTTCAAGAACAAGCAAGATGAGAACGGGAATGTCGTGAGGAACAAAGCAAGACTTGTGGCCAAGGGTTACTCTCAAGTTGAGGGGGTGGACTTCGACGAGACATTTGCCCCCGTGGCTCGACTTGAATCAATTCGAACCTTGCTCACTAATGCTTCACATTTTAACTTCAAATTATATCAAATGGATGTAAAGAGTGCATTTCTTAACGGGTATATTAATGAGTAGGTTTATGTGGAGCAACCACCTGGCTTCGAGGATCCCAAGCATCCCGATCACATCTTCAAGTTGAAGAAGGCGTTGTATGGACTCAAGCAAGCACCAAGGGCACGGTATGAGCGACTAAGAGATTTCCTCACCGACAAAGGTTTCAAGATAGAGAGTATTGATAACACTTTCTTTATTAAACATATTGATGATGATCTCTTTATTTGTCAAATATATGTGGATGATATTATCTTTGATTTACTAATGAAACTTATAATGCTGAATTTCATGATCTAATGGCCAAAAAATTTGAGGTGTCCATGATAGGTGAGCTTCATTTGTTCCTTGGATTTTAAGTCAAGCAAATAAAAAATAGAACATTCATCTATCAAGAGAAGTATATAAGAGATCTACTCAAGCGCTTCGGAATGGAGGATTCAAAATCAATCAAGACTCCAGTGGCCACAAATGGTATTCTTGGCTTGGATGAGAGTGGTAAATCAGTTGATCAAAAGCTTTATCGATCTATGATTGGTTCTCAGTTATATCTTACCGCTTCTCGCCTGGATACTATGTTCAGTGTATGCTTATGTGCTTGTTACCAAGCTAACTCTAAAGAATCTCATCTTAAAGCTGTCAAGGATTCTTAGGTACCTCAAGTATACACCAACTGTGGGTGTTTGGTATCTAAAAGATGGAGGCTTTGATCTTGTTGGCTACTCCGATTGAACTTCACCGATTGCAAAGTGAGTAGAAAGAGCACCTCCGGTGGATGTCAACTCCTTGGGAGATCATTGGTTGCTTGGAGGTCTAAGAAGCAAAATGCCGTGGCTCTCTCAACGGCTGAAGCGGAATCTATGGCAGCTGGTGCTTGTTGTGGTCAACTTCTCTACATGAAGCAAACTCTCATAGACTATGGATTGGTTTACAATCAAACCTCTATATTGTGATAGTGAGAGTGCAATCAATATGGCACTTTATAAGGGTGATCATGGACATGCTAAACATATTGAGGTCAAACATCACTTCATAAGGGATCATGTTGCCAAAAAAGATATTGAGCTTATAAGTGTGAGGACAAATGATCAATTGGCTGACATATTCACAAAGCCTCTTGATGAGAAGAATTTCAATAGGCTAAGAGGAGAGCTCAACATTTTGGACTTCACTTGAGTAACCACCAAAGCTTAGCATTTTCTTTGTATATTTGTTTGCTCGTGTTTGCTTTGTTTTTGCTGTTCTTCTTGTTTTGTAGGACCGTCATCTAACCTTTTCAAGACAGCAATGATAATGGAGAGCTTGGGAAGAATGTTCACGGGGTGCCTAAGGCTAGGAGACGAGGGTCATTGTGAGTAAGCTTGCAAGGGGATTCAAATGTGATGAGGGTATTTCTTTTCTAGTCCTTCTTCTTCATGTGTATGCATCCTTTATTATGGTTGTTGTTCTTGCATTCATTTGCATTTCATGCATTGCATCTAGTGTCTTGGCGTCAAACACGGGTCTAGAGGGCATTACTCATAAGCAATATAAGTTGATTGCTCCTAGACTCCATAGTAATTGTGAGCGTCATGCCATTGAATCACGATCTTTCGAGCTCTAAGGTTAAAACTACTTACGCGGCTCAAAGACTATGATTCATACATTTCCACATGCATTACTAACCCCCTCTTGTTGAAAGAAAAGGAAGTTTCTTGGATGACCATTTTGTAGGAAAGATGCTAACTAGAGGGAGATAAGGAGCTTTGAATCAAGAAGACAACCAAGACATATGGAGATGATGAGCAAGAAAAGAATCAAAGAAGAGAAGATCCGGTAATATTGTCTCATATCACATCATGATTATTATTCTATTGTATTCTCTTTATTTGTGGTTTTCTTTTTTGGTAGATAGATGACAAAGGGGGAGAGAAATAGAGATGATGAAATGAAGATGATGAGAGAAGTGAAGATGATCAAGGATTCTCAAAGGAGAAGATAATGATTAATGAAGGAAATGAATATTGGGGAGAGAAATGGAGAAGAAATGAAGATGACAAAAAGATGATGATCAAGGAAGAGATTTGTGAAAAGAAGAAGCGGTAAAAAAACAAAGGGAGTAATCTTTCCTATTCTTATAAATCTGTTGATTACTACCCTTTGCCCTCTACTCGTCTTGTGGTTATTCTGTATTTATAGGAGATGGGTAGAGGGAGCCAAAGGTTTGAAGTTTTGAAGATGATTGAAGCTACCATCAACAAATAAAATCAAGGAATATGAAGAGAGTAAGCAATGCACTTATCGAGGTGGAGCTCTAAAGCTAAGGTATGAAACCTCATGCATATTTGTGGACTTCTTGGCAAGAGATGGTAAGATAGCTTGCGCCTATTCTTTTTTCCTTTAAGGTTGTCTCGTGCTTTTATTTTTATCTTTTGTATCATGTCGATCATTTGCATCATGGTTGTCATCAATCACCAAAAAGAGAGAGATTGTTAGCTTCATGACCATTGAAGCCCCTCAAAGGTATGAATGATTTTGGTGATTGAATGAGAACCACGAACAAACTTGATGGATGCAGGTTTATCAACACTATTCTACACCTCTAGGAGTTGGTTGCTTTAAGGATTATCAAATCCCAGTCGTGTTTCCTTGGAGGGAGCTGGTCCAAGGCTAAGGATGATCTAAAGCCGTGTGTGGCTTAGTTTTAGGCCTTGTGTCTATCGGAAACATCGATACTATTAAAAGGGGCCGTGTGTGGCTGAATTTCGTGAGCTAATGGCTAAAGAATTTGAGATGTCCATCATAGGTGAGCTTCATTTGTTCCTCGGATTTCAAGTCAAGCAAATGAAAAATTGAACATTCATCTATCAAGAGAAGTACATAAGAGATCTCCTCAAGCGCTTCGAAACGGAGGATTCAAAGCCAACCAAGACTCCAATGGCCGGATGAGAGTGGTAAACTGGTTGATAAAAAGCTTTATCGATCTACAATTGGTTCTCTATTATATTTTGCCGCCTCTCGCCCGGATATTATGTTTAGTGTATGCTTATGTGCTCGTTATCAAGCTAACCCTAAAGAATCTCATTTAGGTGCTGTAAAAAGGATTCTTAGGTACCTCAAGTATGCACCAACTATGGGCCTTTGGTATCCAAAAGATAGAGGCTTTGATGTTGTTGGCTACTCTGACTCGAACTTCATCGGTTGCAAAGTGAGTAGAAAAAGCACCTTCGGCGGATGTCAATTTCTTGAGAGATCAATGGTTGCATGAAGCTCTAAGAAGAAAAATGCCGTGGCTCTCTCAATGGCCGAAGTGAAATATATGGCAGCCGATGCTTGTTGTGCTCAACTCCTCTACATGAAGCAAACTCTCTTGGACTATGGATTGGTGTACAATCAAATTCCTCTATATTGTGATAGTGAGAGTGCAATCAATATGGCCCTTCACAAGGGTGATCATGGGCATGCTAAACATATTGAGGTCAAGCATTATTTCATAAGAGATCATGTTGCTAAGAAAGATATTGAACTTATTAGTGTGAGGACAAATGATCAATTGGATGACATATTCAGAAGCCCCTTGATGAGAAGAACTTCAACAGGCTAAGAGGAGAGCTCAAAATTCTTGATCTTTCGGACTTCACTTGAGTAACCTCCAAAACGTAGCATTTCCTTTGTATATATTTGTTTGCTTGTGTTTGCTTTGTTCTTGTTGTTCTTCTTGTTTTGTAGGACCGTCATCTAACCCTTTTAAGATAACAATGATCATGCAGAGCTTGGGAAGAATGTTCACGGGGTGCCCAAGGCTAGGAGATGAGGATCATTGTGAGTAAGCTTGCGAGGGGATTTCAATGTGATGAGGATATTTCTTTTCTAGTCCTTCATCATAAGCATGCATCTTTTATTCTTGTTCTTGCATTCATATGCATTTTATGCATTGCATTTAGTGTCTTGACGTCAAGCACGAGTCTAGGGGGAGTTACTCATAAGCAATATAAGTTAATTGCCCCTAGACTCCATAGCAATTGTGAGCTTCATGCCATTGAATCATGATCTTTCGAGCTCTATGGTTAAATCTACTTACGCAATTCAAAGACTATGATTGATACATTCCCATATACACCACTAACCCCCTCTTGTTGAGAGAAGAGAAAGTTTCTTGGATGATCATTTTGTAGGAAAGATACTAACTCGAGGGGGAGAAGAAATTTTGGAGTCAAGAAGACGACTAAGACACAAGAACACGATGAGCAAGAAAAGAGTCAAAGAAGATAACTGTGAAGATCCAGTAATATTGTTTCATATTTCATCATGATAATTGTTCTATTGTATTCTCCTTCTTTGTGGCTTTCCTTTTTGGTTGATAGATGACAAAGTGGGAGAGAAATAAAGATAGATGACAAAGTGAGAGAGAAATAAAGATGATGATCAAGGGAGATATGAAGGGAAAGAAGACTTGAAGATTGGGGAGAGAAAAGTGACAAGATGAAGCGGTCATGAAATTAAAGGGAGTAATCTTTCTTATTCTTCTAAATTTATTGATTACTACCCTTTGCCCTCTACATGGCTTGTGGATATTTTCTATTTATAGAAGGGTAGAGGGAGCCGAAGCGATGAAGATGAAAGAAGTCACAATCAACAAATATAGAAATATGAAAAGAGTAAGTGATGCACTTATCGAGGGGGAGCTCTAAAGCTAAGGTATGAAACCTCGTGCATATTAATGGACTTGTCAAGAGATGGTAAGACAACTTGCGCCTATCTTTTTCTCTTAAGGTTGTCTCGTGCCTCCATTCCTATTTTTTTGTATCATCTCGATCATTTGCATCATGGTTGTCATCAATCACCAAAAAGAGGGAGATTGTTAGCTTCATAACCATTGAAACCCCTCAAAGGTATGAATGATTTTAGTGATTGAATGAGAACCATGAACTAACTCATTGGATACAGGTTTATGAACACTACGCTACAATTCTATGAGTTGGTTGCTTCAAGATTGTTCGAGACCCTCAGAGTGTTTCCAAGGTGGGAGCTGGTCTAAGGCTGAGGATGATCTAGAGCCGTGTGTGGCTTAGTTATTAGGTCTTGAGTCTATAGGAATCACTGGTACTGTTAAGAGGGGTTGGGTCACTCATCTCGGTTTTACAAGAATTAGGGTGTGTGGATGCCCTAGGTTCTCTGAGGCACTTGAGTGATCAGTGAAAGTTTTAAGTCGTCAAGAGTTGCAGATGAAAGCATGATCTTGAAGAAGTCAAGTTTCAACAGCAGCTGTGTCACCGGACAGTTCGTCGGTGTCACCAGACAGTTTAGTGAGGGTCGAAGCCAGGAGTCCAGAGATGATGTTTTTTGGGAGCTATAGACAGGAGGTCACCGGACAGTCCACGGGAGTCATCAGACAGTCCGGTGAGTGCAGGAGCTTGAAGTCCAGAGAGAGGTGCTCTCTGGAATCATCAAGAAGAGTCACCGAACAATTCGTCGGTTCAGTGACTGGACAGTCCGATGAGTCCTAGAGAAGGTGTCCAGAAGAGGTGTCTCTGGAAGTCTAAAAGAGAAGCTCACCGGATAGTCCGGTGATGGTTTGAACCAACAGTCCGGTGTCTCATGGAATAGATTCGAGAGAGGTTGTTTTTATCCAGATGAAGACCAGGAGTCACCAGACAGTTCGGTGGTCTCAGTCACCGGATAGTTCGATTACCGCAAAAAGTAGTCAGTTTTTGGAAACAACACTTAACGGTTGATTCAGGGCTTAGGGCCCATTTAAACCATTGGGGGGGCTATTGTGGAGCTTGCTTGTGGCCAGAACAGTTGGAGATCATTTGCCAAGAGCCAAAGTTCACAAAGGGAGCACAGGAAAGCAACTTGTGAGATCTTGAGTGCTTGTGAAGAGTAGCAAAAGAGCATCCATACATTCTTAGAGCTTGTGAGGCTGAGAGGTGTGTCTTCGGCTTGTTACTCTTAGTCTATGGCAGCCTAGACTTGTGAAAGACGACATCAAGTCTGTACGCGGTTTCGGGTCCTTCGCTCGAAAGGGACACCAAGAGTGAGTGCCTGAGCCAACGCTTGCTCTAGCGCTTGAGTATTGTTTGCTACAGCCGAGGCGCCGGTGTCTTCACTTCGGGATTGAAGCGTACCCTTGTGAGCATCGTTTCGGGAACGACAGGAGGAACCAAGACTCCGACGGGAGTGGTTCAACGAGGATTAGGGAAAGGCGCCATCCTTCCGAGACCTCAGAAAAAATTGCTGAGCATCTCTATCACCCTTCTCTTTACTTACAGCATTTACATTCTTGTGCGTAGTGTGATAGGTTGTTTTGTTGTTTCTCTTGGTGGCTCTCATGCTGGCTTGCTTATTAGCTTGATAGGTTGTCTTTTAGCTTGTTTTACTCTTTCTTACACCTTACTTACTAGGAGTTGATTGCTAGTTTTGCTAGAAACTAGGAAGAGTGAGAAATTGTGTTAGTAGTGTAAGTGCCTAATTCAACCCCCCTTGCGCGAACATACCACCAATGCCAATTCCACTAGCATCACATTCAAGTTCAAAAACCTTATCAAAATCCAGAAGTTGGAGCAGCGGTGCATGTGTGTAAGCTTGTCCTTGAAAGTGGAAAGGGACTCCTCTTGTGTGTGGCCTCAATGGAATGCAACGTCATTCTTTGTCAACTCATTCATTGAGGTGGTGATGGTGCTGAAATTTGGACAAAAAAAACAATAAAATCTAGCAAGCCCAAGAAAACTCCGCACTTGTGAAACCGTTGTGGGCATGGGCCAACTCTTAATCACATTTATCTTGGCTTCATCAACTTTAATTTCCTGTGGAGTAACAACATAGCTAAGAAAAGAGACTCGATCCGTGCAAAAGGTGCACTTATCAAGGTTACCAAACAAGCATGCATGTCCCAAAGCATCAAAAACAACACGCAAGTGAGACAAATGTTCGTTCATTGACTTACTAGGAATCAATATATCATCAATGTAAACCACCATAAATTTACCAGTGAAAGAACGTAAAACCTCATTTATCAAACGCATGAAAGTACTAGGTGCATTAGTCAATTCAAAAGGTATTACTAACTACTCATACAATTCAAACTTAGTCTTAAAAGCAGTTTTCCATTCATCACCCAATTATTCTTATTTAGTGGTATTCACTACGCAAGTCAATTTTTGAGAACACTACATAGCCACATAATTCATCAAGTATGCCGTTTAACCTAGGAATATGATGACGATATTGAACGGTGATATTGTTCATGGCTCTACAATCAACACACATTAGCCAAGAGCCATCCTTCTTTGGAACCAAATGAACAGGAATGGCACAAGGACTACGGCTCTCATGTACATACTATCACACCCGGTTTTTAGGCAAAAACCAAGTGACCCTTTATGTGTGCCCAGGAATCAAGTTTCACACATAAACCAAGTGACCCTTTATGTCTCGAATACACTGAAATTAACCTATTACAACAATGACTAAGAGTCTTAGAAATTAATACAAACCAAAGCAGTGAAAAATAACTAAAACGACTTGGGCTTCCACAGGCAGTTGACCGAAGAGATAGCTCGCCTAGCCTTCAACTCCAAGGGTCTTCAATGTTCTCCCAGACTTCTCCTTCTACTGAGCAGCATATATAAAGGCAACGTTGAGTACGGGTTGTACTCAGTAAGTGAGGAAAAAGATGACATATAGGAAGAAACAAGGCAAAGGCAATAGAGGGTTCTTTTGCATAAAAACACACAATAGAAACACACTTCCTTTTAAGCGCTTATTTACTAAGTGATAGACATCGCACCTATAATCCAACATACCTACAGCCTACCTGGCTGTAACATCAACGTAAGAACCAATCACAGTCTCCCACTGTGATCAACTAATATCACCAAACCATACCCAATTCCAATAATCATGTGAGGGTCCATGAAATGCTCATGACAATGAGCACAGCTGTGATGACAGTTTTATCTATGCAGAGGTTGTAAACATTCCCCACGAGTAGTGATTTAATTCCCCATTTTCAGGTGGACTAAAGAATTTCTTTTTCGCCGGTGCCAGCTCTGCACTCGCACACTTCCTTTGGTGTGAAGGTCAGGAGATTACTTCAAGGCTTTGCCATGGCTTCCTCTAGCTTGTACGTGCCCACTGAGGTTTCACCAAATCAGGCACTAACCGTAACCTGGGAAAGGCCCCCTCTCGTGTCGAACGGTTCCGGAGACTACCCCTCCCTTCCCCCACACATCTCGCTCCAAGCGGATGCAGGCCTAACCTCCTTTCCCCGCTCCACCAGCTAGCACGCACAGAACTGGTCTCCATCACTTACTATGCTAGGCCGCACCCATATTTGGCTCGTGGTTGTACGGTCGCACATGGGTGGTTGCTCCACGAACCGGTCCTTAGATTTAGAAAGATAACATACTAAGGGACAATGCTGGTAAACCCACACACAGCCCTACACCAACCATATCACCCAAATTACTAATCTCTATGTTGCTATTAAATAACCCATTAATCCTCGTGAAGCAATTATGATAATAAATCAATTTAGTATCACCCATCCCGATAACAGCAAGCTAAGCATGTAATCTACCCGCCAAAAAGGTAAATTAGGGTGACAAGGCATAATAAGAAAAGGCTCGATAAACCTAACAATAGGTGCGCAATCAATTTGACATAAGCATGCAATCTACAAGATACGGATTTTGTAAAATAGGCACAAGATGGTCAAGGACACTTGCCTTGCTGCTCCTAGAAATAGTATTCAACGGCTTCAAAGTCTTGTTGCTGGAAATCCTCGTACTGCGGATCCGAAATGAAGTCGCCTAACGCATGGAGGCACAAACAATCAATCAAATGCAAGAAAACAGGTCAATATCAATATCATTATGCCATGAATGCATAGGTTATTTTGATACAATCGTTTTGGTATAGAAATCGGAGTTACGGTTTAAACGTTATAGCATTACAAGGTTCAAGGACTAATCTATAATTAATAATTAAGTTTTGAGGATTTATCTGTAATTTAAGAAATTAATTAAAGACTAAAAAGTAATTACAGAAAAGATTAGGGGCTAAAATGTAAATTTGTACTATGGCATGGTGTGTTTTGTTAGTAAATAAAAGTACAGGGCCTTTTCTGTAAAATTAACATAATTAATTATTATTAAATTAATTATAAATATTATAATTAGTTTTTAGATTGATAATATTATTATTTATTTTATTATTATATTTATTAATTATCAGATTAATCTTAATTTTATTATCCTAATTTTCTAATTAATTTTAAATAACCAGGTCTGCTAACGTCAGCACAACATCATGCTGACGTAGTAATGCATTTGAATTATTTTTTATATGGAAAACCTAGGATAAATCGGCGCCGTTGATTTCAAAATGGACGGATTTAAATAAGTGGTACCCGTGGCTTGATCTGGTGCGTCGATTTTGATTTGGATGGACGAGATTTGAAATAAAATGAAGTGGTTGCTAGATCTAATCTCAGCCGTCGGTTGGGGATCCAGCGGCTGAGAGGGCCC
>BCLG01000984.1:23573-37879 GCA_001602295.1 Zoysia matrella | reverse complement strand
TGGCCGATGCAGCTTAAGGCCGGCGCGGTGGCGCCATGGCCGGACCTCACCGGAGTTAGCCGATCCGGCGCTCCGGTGGCCGGATTTGGATGGGGTCGGGCTCAAAATGAAGAGGGCAACAAGGGGATTCTCACTGCGGGGTTGCACAAGGTCAGGGATGAGGGCGTGCGACGCTGAGGTATTCGGCAACGGCTCCGGCGGCGTTGTTGGGTGGCTCCGGGCGTCGGATGGCGACGGGAATAGGCCGCGCGTGGTGGCGTGGGCGTGGGGAAGAGCGGCACGGGGTCGGATGAGGTCGGGGCAGTTCCTCCTGGCGACGCGACTGCGAGGGACGATGGCTCAGTTTTTGGGGGGGGAGAGAGGGGGCCAGCGGCTGGTTTTTATTGGGAAAAAGGACGGAAGTCGAGGGGGGGGGAGTTGTGGGCACGGTTTGGGGAGAAATCCCGCGGAAATCAGGAGCAATTGGGGGCGGCGCGCGCGCTAAGGCCATAGGTGGTTGTGAGGGCTAGAGGAGAGGGATGACTAGCGGGTCCCACGTGTCAGTGAGAGGAAGGGGAAGGAGTGGGTGGCGCTGGGCCTGCTGGGCCGCACGGTGTGAGGGGGAGAAGGAGACAGGGATGGAGGCCCAGGGAGGCTTTAGTATTTTTCTTTTATTTCTTTCTTTTGTTCTTTTGCTTAATTGCTTAATCACTTGATTAATTATTTTTTCAATTCAATAATTATTTAAATGGGATTAATGTAAAGCAAGGAGATGATATGCAATGCACTCCTGGTAATTTATTTGAAAAAAGAATTTTATTCTATACTAAATTGTGAAATGAAATTAAAGAAATTTGAAATTTTAATATTTGAAAATGTTTAAATTTTTGGGCGTTACACATACCCACGGTCCAAAAGGTCTTGGACTTGTCATTGAATTACTTTGGTCTCCTCGGGGTTGGTTATGTAGGCGGTGCTGTTTGGCAAGCTCGCTCCAGAATTCAAATCAATCTGGTGCTCAATCTCTCAAATTGGTGGCAGCCTTGGAGGTATCTCGGGTGGTAAAATATCATGATACTTCTAAAAATGGTTAGCACTAGAGCAGGCAAAGAAGAAGCAAGATCCTTAAGTGAAAACAACGCACGTTGCATACTAAGGCATAACATAAAGCATTTTCATCATAAATTTCAGCAAGATCAGATTTTGTTGCAAGCAGGATACAACTTCTCAATTTTATTACTTGCTGATTTTAAAGTTTAGGAGGATGTTCTTTCTTCTTATTAGCAAGTCTATCCCTATCAGCTTGTACAATTTCAGCATGGTTCAAAGGTACTAAAGCAATTCTTTCCTTTATGCACAAAGGAATATTTTATTACTTTTACCAAAGTGAATAAACGAAGATAGATGTGAATTTGATGATATATTTGAAGCTCTAATTACCAAATGATGTGTATATTGTTCTCGATCTTTCGTCAGGTTATGCTAACTCTCGATTTGGTGGAGATGTGACTCACAATTGATCTGGCCTCAAATCAACATGATTTGAATCCCGAAATTGCAACACTACTTCTCCTCTGGTTATCAACCGTGCAACAAACGATTGAGCTCGCTAAGAAGCCAAATTCTAGCCTGTGAATAAAAGAACACAAGCAAGAACAAAGAAAAAAGCAACTCAACTTTAAAATTTAAATTAAACTCATGAAGTTAGAATCCAACAAACCGTGTAATAGTGAAACTATTTGATAACGGACTAAACTAAGCAAAACCTAAGACTAATTATGGTGGATATATAATTTATATAGAGTTTAAGGCGTCCTTAGGAGTATGTTTGAAAATGGCGTGGGTCGCGCCGCTAAACTGTTTGGGCTGGACCACGCCGCTAACCTGCATAACACCGCAACTTGTCCCGCGACATCAGAACGGCGTCGCAAGAGTGACCCGCATCTTCTGGCGGTGCTGCAAGAGACCGCAAGAATCTGCTGTTCGGGAATGGCGAGCTGCCATTGCATGTTGGAATATTCTGGCCAGCCCCATCGTCGCCTCTGGCTGCTGCCTGCCGGTGAGTCAGCCCCACCTGACTATGCATCAACTTAGCTGTAGCAGGTGAAGCTCTTCAAACACTGTGCCCTCGATGATTTCTATGTATTCATTCGAATGAATCTGCCTCAAGGCTTCGTCGCCGACAGCACCAGTAGTCAGCCCTGCTATCTACAACTCCAGAGAAGGTCTTCCATGTTCATGCCTTCCCAAGCAAGCCTCCAGGAGCCCAACACACCATTCACCTCCATCCCCTAGCTAGTTTGTAGCCGTTCCAGCCTTGCAAAGAGCATGACTACTGAGCCCAAAGGTGTCCCTTAACACTTACCTTTGTCCCGGTCAGAACGCCTGGTGGAGATTGGGGATCCATGTGAGAGATGAACCAAAGGAGAGGTCTGCCTGAGGAGGAAGAAAGAACTGAAGAAAATAAGGCTTGCAGGTAGAGATTTTTCTCCGTTCTTTATTGGAATGGGATGAAAAAGCTGCTCCGGTCCCACACTCCCAACTCACCAACAGAATGGTAATATTGGGGGCTATTGTCCGCGGTGACAGAAGTGGGCTGGTGACGCGCCGCAAAAGGCCGCAAACTAATGACGGTGATTAACAGGCTTGCCGCAGTGACTGCATTAGACTCGCGGATTTTCGGCGATAGGGCAGGCAGACACAGCCCATCCCATTTATTTAGAGGGTAAACCCTAATACTAATGGGACTAGGAAAGATATACGGCCGAAAGGTCAAAAGATAGTGTCGCAGCAGCAAGGTAGTTTCTGGGTGTCGCAGCAGCAAAGTAGTTTCTGGATGTCATTTTGTTTTAACGATTCCCGTTGACTCCGATCAAACTTGGAGATAAAACCGGTGCCGTTGGAATGTTTATCTCTTAGCCTACTATCCATATCTGAAACATCCAAAATAGATCCCAGATACAACCTGGACGTCTGTTTTAGTGTGAGCTACTCCTGTAACCCGGAGACAACTCGACTCCAAGTTGAATTGAATTTCCTCCGGGATTGAATGCGCGGTCTTGAGCATCTTCATGTCCTTCTTCATGTTACCCTTGACCCTCTCTAATGTTTTTAATCATGATAAAGTCATTAGATAGCAATCTATTTTAAAAGAAAGGAAGACATGTGTTTAGAAACGAGCTCACATCTAAATTCAATTGTTGTGCTCGAGCTGGATTGGACCATCTATAGTAGGTGAGAAACGTTGTGTGCATCCAATGAAGGGATGTTCTCATCAAATCTTGTGTTATGCTCTCTCCTTGGTGTCCTTTGGCCTTTCACAAGTTTGCTCCAGCAATGCAGCCCTCAGGCACACTAGAAAATGTCCTCCTCCATGGGTTAAATAGGCTCCAAGCTCAGAAAGAACTGTTGGAACGTGCTGTCATAAAGTTGACTGCTTTTCCTAGTCACCTGACTTCACACAGACTATCCGGCGCACCATCGAACTATCCGATGACTCCAAATCTTAGCAGCCTAGGGAGGCACCCTCTCTGGAATCCAGTCCATATGACATCGAATTGTATGGTGCATACCTTCACCAGACTGTCGACTAACAATTTTGGACTTTCAGAGACACCTTTTCTAGACTTCGTCATCAAGGATACCAGACTATCTGGTCATTGGCCCATCGGATTGTCCCGTGACTTCTTATTTTTGGCTCTAGAAATCTTCGCTTCTGAACTTCTAAACTTCACTTCTGAACTTCTAAACTTTTGGCTCATCGGACTCTCCGGTGACTCTTCCTGACGCAAAAATCTAAGGCTTCATCTTCAACTTGACTTCAGCTTCGCTTGCTTTGCTTCATATGCCATCTTCAGTGTATTCTGAGGTAACTAAGAGTATTCACTTGTATAACTCGAGAACGAATGACTTGACCTCCCTTAATAGTATCGACAATCCGATTGACTCTTTAGCTAGTCCTTAGTCTTGGTCCTCCAACGCCCGATACTTCTCGACTTGAGATCATCCTTGTCATCCATCGAGAAAGCCCACCATGATGATGTAAAAATTACGGGTGGTACCTACAATCATAACCATTACCTATGGTGCTTAATCAATCACCAAAATTAACATCAAATGTATTCCAATGAGCTAAAACAATAAGATAAACACAAGCTCATCAAAATAATATGAAGAGCCAATGAAATCCACCAAAAAGAATCCAGAGCCCTAACTACCCATCCACGGCCTCCCCAAGACGCTATCCTCTTAAAATGCTACAACCACGAGTCGCACTCTCGACACCTTAGACCTAGAAAAATCCAGTCCAGAGTTGGCACGGCTGTCCAGTCGAGTGCAGTGACAACTAGTGGCTGCCCCTCTAGCGCTGACTTGGCTGTTGCTGGCTCATCAACTCTTGGCTACTCAGAATAATAAAAAGCACTCAGGCCAGAAGATGACGTCGGAGAACGCTCCCTACCATCAGCTGAAGATGGCTCATCTGAATGGGTTGTGGCAAGGGGGTGAGCTGCCTCCTCAAATATGTATCCGGCCTCGACCAAAATAGCAGAACCATTAACGTTGCTAGGCTGCTCAGTAGTGGTGGTGGCTGGCTCTGCCTGTGAAACTGCTGGCTGTGGCTCTGTCGCTACTGACTTAGCTCTGATAGCCTCAAAAGTCAAGACTCTCGGAGCAAGAGGAGATCTACCCACAACAGTCCCTATCTCCAATACCAAAACTGTAACTCTGGGCTCAGCTGAAACAAGAAGTGCCAACATGGAGAATGAGGAAACCGGAGAGAACTTAGAAGCTGTTACGACACAATGACTTCTCCAGTAGTCGCTGAAGTTCTGGCTTCTCCAGTAGTCGCTGAAGTGCCAACATAGAGCTATGAGCAAGGTGTTGTGAATGCTGGCACAGATGAAACTGAGCTATGAATGCTGGCATAGATGAAAACTGCGGCTGGGGTGCTGTAGGTTGTAGCTGTGAGAATAGGGTGACCCAGTAGTGTAGTCGTTGGGAACGCAGGTAGAGGTGGCATATCGATCCCCTGCAGGTAAGATGCAATCACTCCAAACTGTCCTGTCGTTCCCTGTCCTGAGAAAGCTCTCTCTCTATCCTTAGCCTCTCCTCAATCTGGAGGTGCTCGAGTCAGATCCTCTTCATGAACTCGGCCCTCTTCTGTCTGATCCTCCTCTGCTCGTCCAGCTATGCTTGAATAGCATCAAGTCTGGCAGCAAGTGCAGGGTCAATGGTAGCTCAAGAGGTAGGTGCCTCGGCCTGACCTGAAGCCTCAGTACTCTCGACCGCTGGTTGTACTCCCTGCGGAGCCTCAGTCTCAAAGTCCTCAAGGGCTGTGGTCTCCTCTCTTCGTGCTGTGAGAAGCAGGCACTCAAAGAACCCTGGGGTCTAATGGCTCAGCTGGACTGATGGTGATGGAGACATCTAGCAATGTTGCATAATCCTTAGTCATCACACCAGCTCTCCTCAGAAGCATGCAAATATAGGGAGCAAAAGGTAGCTAATGTGCTCCTATCCTCTCATATATCACTATTTGATCTAGCAGTAAATCTGTAAGATCAAACATCTCAGGCCTCAGCAAGAAAACAGAGCAGCCAATGATGTAGAATAATAAATCGCTCTTTGTAGCCAGCCCTCGAGGCAATAGACCTGCCCAGCAACCCCGTCAAAACACGGGCCTCGTGTGTCAACCTCAGGGAGTGCCTCGTGTAATGCTCCCCATGCGGTGGCGGGTATGCAATACTCATCATCTCATCGCTCGGCTCCATACCTTCAAAAGGTCTGTAGGGTGGCAAGAAGTCCGAATGGACCAGAGCGTGGATCTGTGTCTC
The DNA here is from genome assembly GCA_001602295.1 of Zoysia matrella. Lineage (NCBI taxonomy): Eukaryota > Viridiplantae > Streptophyta > Magnoliopsida > Poales > Poaceae > Zoysia > Zoysia matrella. The sequence goes on along the minus strand of BCLG01000984.1, from coordinate 32,069 downwards.
TGAAGATAAGAACTCCAAAGCTGTTGATGACATCAAATCTCTCAAAGCGATGCGTCTCCCCTCGATATATGAAAGAGAAGTGTGAACTATCGAGGGAGATCCACAAGGAGGCATAGAATTGCAAGATGACCTACTCACTGTACCTCAGGGGCTAAGTGACCAACTTTGATAAGCCAGGCAGACATGCTATATGCTCCTCTATGTCACAGACAGTTCCTCTGCATAGTGCCTCAAAATAACAATAGCAGTAAGTGGCAAACACTGAGCTTTTGCCCTTAATGGCAAGCTGTTGACAGAGAGCCTCATAAATCCTTCGTTGTAGAACTGTCTAAAACTGACCGGCATCTCCATGACACTCTCCGAGGACCCAAACAATGAAATCCAATCTCCTCTTAGTCCTCATGGCGGGCTCTTGATCTGTAGCAAATCAACCTCCTCCTCAGCAACACGTGCTATTGCTCAGTGAGCTCTCTCGGCTCTAGCAGTGCAAACAGCAGAGACCTCAGCTCTGAATGAGGACACCACTTTAGCCTCAACGGTGAAATTTGCTAGGCTGTCTCTCCCTTTGTGATTCTCGACTGCTGTGAACGACTGGCAGGAGCTTTCCACAGCTGACTCAGTCCTATAGGGAGTGTAGTCACCACTCTCTGTAGGGTCAACCTCGTCAGCTCTCCCTATCCCTCTTCACCATGGATCCTCGAAGCACCACTCCTCTATGAAGGAACATCCACATCTAGGACTGCCAAAGCACGATCCTAGTCTGGATCTCCTATCTGCTGCCTCTTCTTCTTCTTAGGCTCTACGGCTTTGCCCTTCTCCTTCTCCTTAGCTGTTGGTCACTGTCAGCCCATACGGTCAAGCTGTCACTAAAAGATTAACTGTCATTATAAGCTCAACTCCACTCCAAGATAGGATTAAGAGCTTGGCACTTAACCCATTCGCGGAAAGTTCTAGACTGCCACAAAAACACTGACCTTATCCTCTGTCCTGATCCATGACCAAACTGTCAATGAACCACATACAATATAGGGTGTAAGCATCGTAAAATAAGTGACACGGAGAGAAATCCTAACGGTGAAACAAGGACATATCACCGCTCAAATGAAACAAATAAGATAGCGATTATGATAGCAATTCAATCAAATTGTGCCACCGTTGACAAGGAGACTCAATGCCAACCAATTACACAAATTAGCAATAAAAGATTGCACTTTTATCTCAATTTTACTAATTCTTCATAATCAATAAACCATTATGATAATGAGGGGCATAATAGATGAAAGGGATGATATATTTCAAGACCCTGAGGAAGTAGTGTCGGAATCCGATGAAAAACTGCCGCAAAACTCGTCTGGTCACATGAAATCCTAAAACCCTTCTGAAGGCAAGGATGATGAAGCACAGATGAGCTATTGCAAAAACAACATACAAGCTTGGGCGCAGAAGTGCAGCACAAACTCGGTGTGTGGTGGTGCAGATGGCGCGCGATGCTACAATGGTGAGCAACGCCGGTGGAGTGAACTACGGCGCAGCAGACTGAACGCACGGCACGAGCTAGGGAAGAGGCGGTTGGGGCGCGGACGAGCAGCGCAAGGGTGCGGCGCTAAGGCGGAGGCGCAGCGCATGGTCAGGAGCGGCGGTGAGGTGTGCAGTAGCCAGAGCAAGAGCACGGCGGCGCCAGTGTGGGCACCGCTAGCAGACGGCTGCGAGGTCGATCGACGACGAGAAGACACGTACCGCAAAATGGACAAAGAAATCCACGTGCAGGATTGATGAAATCAAATCAACGGCTGGGATTAATCAAAGATAGAATGGATGGCCAACATTTTGCCGATCAAATGGATCACTGGATTGTCCAGTCTCAAGAGCTGGACTGTCCGGTGTCTGCCGCGAGTCAATTCCTAAGAAGCAACCGTTTCATCTTTCAGTCAACGGACTATCCAGTGAACCTGCCAGAATGTCCGGTGTCTATCCAATTCTATTGCGTTAACTGAGCTTGGAGATACAATCACCGAACTGTCCAGTGAAGGCGTCAAACTGTTCAATGACCTCCAAAAGTCGCAGAATCAAAGAATGCCTTTCTAGAATTTATGTGTCCTCACCAAAGACCAAATATGCACCACACTTATCTAGAAAGGGAACTCTCAAACTCTTCTTTTCAAATAGATAACCCACGAGGGGTTTGTAGTTTTCGCAAACCGCAGTAAGATCGAGCGATAAAACCAAAGCGAGAAGGAGCTAAAAGAGAATGTATGAATCTATGTTCACGATCCGCGTAAGTGAGAGTCTTAGACACCGTTAGACACAAGGTTCCATAGGCATGAAACTCAACAATTGCTTCGGTTACTCTTGTGGAGTTTGTGAATTCATATTGAACATATAGTCACTTTATCCAAGAGTGACGCCGCCTCCGTGGTTCCTATATGCAATGCATGGTAACAACAAACTAGCTAATTCATGAAAGCAAATATGCCATGTAGATGCAAGCAAATTTAAGAACATTGCATGAAAATAAACCTATCCAATGTCAAGTTTGACACATCTCAAACTTGTTCATTACGAGCCCACTGCTTTTCTTTGAGATTGTCAAACCACCATTCTCAAGCTCTTCCCCATGCTCATTGATATTTTGAGTTGGTTGGACATTGACTAATTTTTTTTTTTATTTTATATTTTTCACATGATGCATGGTTGTGCAAACATCTAGTCCACAAAGGAGCCCTATCAACCATGCAAAATAAGAAAAGAAACCTACTCTACTATGTGCAAGAGAAAAACCTCCTTGAAGAGTAGATTGGCGTTTAATCTCTATCGCACATATGGTGGACTTCTTGGATTTCCAATCACACTTCACGGTCAACCACGATGTAGGTCCCTTCACTTCGTCTTGGGAACCCAAGAGAGTTTTATCTTCCTCTCTCGATCCACGAACATCTTAGAGACCGAAATCTTTTTGATTGTTCTCTTGTCATTGGGAGGTCCTAGTGGCTTCACTTTCACCTTTGCATCCCTCACCCTAAATAACTTGTAGCGGACATCCTCATGGAAAATACTAGCGTTAGGCATAATCTTTGAAATGCTCACCTTAGGACAATCCTTGGCTCGATGACCATCAACATTTCTCACAGTAGTTGTTACCTGTCATGAGCAGGACTATCAAAGCCGGAATGTTGTTGTAGTTGCTAATGATGTTGATAGAGGAAGGATAACTTGTAGCGGACATCCTCATGGAAAATACTAGCGTTAGGCATAATCTTTGAAATGCTCACCTTAGGACAATCCTTGGCTCGATGACCATCAACATTTCTCACAGTAGTTGTTATCTGTCATGAGTAGGACTATCAAAGCAGGAATGTTGTTGTAGTTGCTAATGATGTTGATAGAGGAAGGATATGATCCTTAAGCTTCGTGTATTTCTTCAAAATATTAGGCTCAAGAGTAATGCTCTCCTTGGAGAGGGTTAGATCACAAGAAGTAGAAGCTTCATTGGAATGCTTAGAAGAGTTAATGAGAGAGTCAAGGTCAAGAGCTTCATGGGTGAGGACCAATATCTTATGTTTCTCATTTAGCTCTATGTGCTTCTCCTTGAGAGACTCATATGATTCTCGTAGAGCACAATGAGAATGCTTTAGCGCATTGAGCTCATCCTCAACCTCTCGAACTCGAAATACCGCTACTTCATGCTCCTTGGTCACCACCTCAATCTTCTTATTCTTCATGATGGCCATTTTGGCCATTTCGAAGATGAGGACTAGATCATCATGCCTTGGCGCATCATTATCATCATCATCATCATCATCATATATAGTCCTCCTATTCTTTTTTTCCTTTTTTTAAGATCATCATCTTCATCCATATAGTTCTCACAACTTCGGGCCATCAATCATAGAAGTGGTGGTGGAAGCTCATTGGTGGAGCTCGTCATAGCAATACCTGTAAGTTCTTCATCTTTACTTAAAGAGGAGTCCGAATCATCATCATCATCAGTGAGCCACTCACCAACAATGTACGTCTTGTGTGGTGACTTCCTCCTATCCTTGCCCTTGCTCTTCTCCTTGACAAAGACATTTTCCAGAATTTTTTTTGTAGCTTGTTATTCATCATCACTCTCACTTGAGATTTTCTTCTAGCCTCTTTTTTGAGCTTGGGGCCCTCCTTAGCAAAATAGCCTTTCTTGCCACAGTTGAAGCATCCGGAGTTGAGGTTTGAGGATGAGGGTCTTCCCTTACGAAATAGCTTCTTCATTAGGAGCGCATGGTCCTCATTGTCGCTCTCATTATCCTCCACCTTCTTCTTCTTCTTACTCTTGCCATTGAGAGATTATTCAACTTGTAGAGCAAGATTTTTGGGCATTTGAGTGTCAGTTGAGGTCCCAACATATATCCCTCATAAGCCATAAGCTTTTCAAGCATCACATCAATAGAGGAATTCGTCAAGTCAATTTGCAAGAGGCACGTGACAATTGAGTTGTAGCTTGGTGGCAACATTCTTAAAAGCTTCCTCGTGATCTCAATATCCTCAATTTTTCTCTTGAGGCCCAAGGCGTTGATCTCTTCTACTACTATATGCAAACGAGAGTAAACATTGTTAGATTTTTCATGTGGCAACATAGTGATAGAATCAAATTTGTTCTTGATAACAAAATAATGCTAATGCATGAACGTAAATATGCCATGTAAATGCAAGTAAATTTAAAAACATTGCATAAAGGAAACCTATCCAATGCCAAATTTGACCCATCTCAAGCTTATTCACCATAAGCCCACCGCTTTGCCTTGAGATAGCCAAACCATCTTCTCAATTTTTTTCCCCATGCTTATAGATATCTTAAGATGGTTGGGCATTGACTAATTTTTTTGTTATTTTCTTTTATCTTTTTACACATGATGTATGGTTGTACTATCTACCATGCAAGACCAGAAAAAAAACTTACTCTACTATGTACAAGAGAAACCCTCCTTGAAAAATAGATTGGTGTTGAAGCTCGATCACACATGTTATGAACTTATAGTATCTTCAATCACACTTCACGGTCCACGACCTTGGTCCCTTCACTTCTTCTTGGAAACCCAAGAGAGTTCAGGCTTCCTCTCTCGGTACATGATCACCTTGGAGTCCCATATCTTCTTGATTGTCCTTTTATCATTTGAGGACTGAACAACCTTGCTTTCACCTTTCCATTGTTTGCCCTAAATAGATTATAGTGGACATCCTCATTGAAAAGGTTAGTGTTAGGCATAATCTTAGGCTTGCTCACCTTGGGATAATCCTTTGCTCACAATAATAGTCATCCACCATAAGCGAGACTATCCACGCGGGGATTTTATCTTTGTTGCTAATGATGTCGATAGAGGATGAATATGATCCTAAACCCTTGTGATTGTGATTGTTGACCAGGTTTCAGCTTAGGATATCCTTTTGAATTCGCCTTCATCTGGTGAGCCACTCAAATGCATCCATCACGGTCTCTCTCTCCTCCTTGAGCTTCGAATATTCTTTCAAATTGTTAGCGTCAAGAGTAATGCTCTCCTTGGAGAGGTTTAGATAACAAGAAGTAGAAGCTTCATTGGAATACTTACAAGAATTAAAGAGAGGCAGTCGAGGTTAAGGGCTTCATGAGTGAGGACCAATGCCTTATGCTTCTTAAAATGCTTATTCTTAAGAGACTCATAGGATTCTTGTAGAGCACCATGAGAATTCTTCAGAGCATGGAGTTCACCCTCAAGCTCTCGAACTCGGAATACCGCTACCTTGCTCTTTGGTCACCACCTCAATCTTCTTATTCTTTTTTATGATGGTCTTATTGGCCTTCTCAAGGATGAGGACTAGATCATCATAGCTCAGAGTATCATCATCATCATAGTCCTCTTCTTCTTCAAGATTATCATCTTCATATATGTAGCCCTTACAACTTCAAGCCATTAAGCATATAGGTGGTTGTGGAAGCTCATTGGTGGAGTTTGTCACAGCTATTATGAGACCCACAAGCTTTTCATTTCCACTTGAAGAGGAGGAGTCCGAATCATCATCATCGGTGAGCCATTCAGCAACAATAAACGCCTTGTATTGTGACTTTCTCTTTTCTTTGCTCTTGCTCTTCTCTTCGACAAATAATCATTTTTTTGAATTTTCTCTTGGGAGCTTGTTTTTCATCATCACTACCGCTTGATGCTTGCTTCTTGCTCTCCTTCTTGGGCTTGAGTCACTCCTTAACGAAGTGGCCTTTCTTGTCACAATTGAAGCACCTGGAGTTGCGCTTCAAGGATGAAGGCCTTCCCTTGCAAAATAACTTCTTCATAAGGAGCGCAAGATCTTAACTGTCACTCTCATCATCCTTGTCCTCCTCCACCTTCGTCTTCTTCTTCTTGCTTTTGGCATTTGGTGATTCTTCAACTTGAATAGTAAGATTCTTGGGTGTTTGAGAGTTGGTGGATGTTCCCAATATATATCTCTCATATGCTCTAAGCTTCCCAAGCATCACATCAATGGAGGAGTTTGCCGAGTCCGTTTGGAAGACACTTGACGATAGAGTTGTAGGTTGGCGGCAACATCCTCAATAGCTTTCTTATGATCTCAATGTCTTTAATTTTGCTCTTTAGACCCAAGGCATTGATTTTCTCTACCACCACATGCAAACGAGAATAAACATCATTAGCCTTTTCGTGTGTCAACATAGTGATAGAATCATATTTGTTCTTGAGAATATAGTAACGCTCTTTCATAGCCTCAGCGGAGCCCTCATTAATGTTTTGTAATTGAGATCAAATTTCATGCTCGGTAGATGATGCATTGATTCTAGAGAAAACATTCTTAGATATGCAACGAGTGCTCTTTAGGGTACGCTTGCAAGAGCAAGCCTTCAAGGATCCAAGGCTATAGCAAACAATACCCGCTCGCAAGACCAAACAATACCCCTCCCAAGAGCAAGCCTCCAAGGCTCGGACGCTCCCTTTTGGTGTCTCTTTCGAGCGGGGTACCCAAAACCGAGTACCAAATTGGCGTCGTCTTCCCAAAACTTCTCGAAAGTTCGAACACCGACTCTTAGCTGGTCTAGACTGCCAAACCAAGAGTAATATAGAAAAATCACCCCTCTTAATGCCCTAAAAGCTCTAAAAATATATGAATGCTCTTATTCACTCTCCTGCTAGCACAAAAGATCTCTAGTCTTGAGTTATGCACTCCCTTGATGTCCTTTGGCCTCTCACAAGTTTGCTTCAGTAATTCAGACCTCAGGCACACTGAAAAATGTTCGCCTCCACGGTTAAAATAGGCTCCTAGCCCAGAAACAATCATTGAAACATGATGTCATAAAGCTATCAACTTTACCCAACCATTCCACAGCAGACTGTCTGGTGCACCACCGGACTGTTCGGTAACTCCTATATCTCTACAGACCAGAAAAACACTCTTTTTGGAATTTATTCCATATGACACCGGATTGTTCAGTGGCCAGCACTTTTGGACTTACAGAGACAACCTCATCTAGACTTTGACTTCAGAGACACCGAACTATCCGATCACTGATCCACTCGACTATCCTGTGACTTCTTTACTTCAGCTCCAGAAAGCACCTCTTCTAGACTTCGACTCTTCTAATTCACCGAACTGTTCGGTGACTTCACTGGACTATTCAATGACTGCTCTAGAAGCTAAATCTTGGGTCTTTGTCTTCAACTTGACTTCAGATCCATCCGCTTCACTTCTTCTGCCATCATAAGTGTTTACCGGGCAACTAAGAGCATTCATATCTCCTAACATTTGTATTACCTGAAAACGAATGACTTACCTCACTCTCCCTAATACTACCGGTGATCTTATGTACTCTCTAGCTAGTTCGTAGCCTTGGTCCTCCGACGTCCGATACTCCTCGACTTAGAAGCATCTTTGTTATCCATCGAGTAAACCTATTATGTTGATGTAAAAATTACGAGGTGATACTTACAATCACAACTATTACTTATGGTGTTCACTCAATTCATCAAAATTTATTTTTATGTTTTTAAGATACTTCAAAAGTCATGATACTAACAACCGCAGACTCGTTTTCTCTTGGTGACTAAAAAGGAATATACTATAGAACCAATGCAATGCTATATTCATTTTACCCACCGCAGACTGACTTCCCGCGTGCGGCAGTGCAGGCCGGTGCATGAGGCCGCACAGTAGATGGGGCAAAGCGGTTGCAGCGCACGGGCCTGCGCATGAAGCGGCGCGGTGGGTGGGGAAGAGCGGCGGCGTCATGCGGGATATCTCGGCGCGGCAGTGCTTCCCCCATGTGAGGCGGCATGGTGGATGGGGCAGAGTGGCCACGTCTCGTCTCGATGGTGATCCGGGCCAGAGCAGCTGCATCAGGTAGGAACCTAGGCCAGTGGTGCGGCAGGGGCCAGATCGGCGACGTCGGGCACTTTCTGGTATAGCGACGCCACTAGAGCTGCAGCCCTCCAACGAATGCCCTTCTCCAGCCAGTTCTAAGTACGAAATTACTTCTTCCCCCTT
>BCLG01000984.1:0-12801 GCA_001602295.1 Zoysia matrella | reverse complement strand
CTAGCAAATTTATTTTTACAAGAATTTTCAATCTAGTCTAAATTGTGAATTGCATTTAAATTTTGAAATTTTACTATTTGAAAAGGTTTGAAATTTTGGGTGTCACAATTTGCGAGCATTCCAGAAATTTAATCTGAACAAGGCAGGGCACTGAGCCAACCAATACATTAACACAATTTGAACAAACAGAGGCAATGCATTAACAAAATTTTGAACAAGGCAGCTGTGAACAGAGGCAATGCATTAGCCATCCAATACATCACTAAGGCCCTGTTTGTTAAAGATTCTTAGCAAAAAAAAACTTCTTTAAAAAATAGCTTCTTAAAAAAAAGGTTTCTCTAGGAAAAATAGATTCTCTACAAGAAGCACTTTTCAAACTATTTGTCAAAACAACTTTTATTATGGTTCCAATATATAAATGAGTGGAGAACTATGAGAAGCAACATTTTTAGTGATTTTAACTTTTAACACAAATCACAGAAGTGCTTCTTGAGGAGGGAACATAGAATTACTTCTTCTAAAACTGTTTGATGAATTTCTTGCAGAATCCAGAGCAAAAGCACTTCGAGAATCTATACTCCCTAAGTAACAAACAGCTTCAAGGCTCCTATTGGAGATTCCACCAATCGGGCCGAAGTGTATCAACTCCAGAGTTATAGGAATTATCATTATTTCATAAAACACAATAAGTCTATAGACATGAGCAACTAATACTTCGTAAAACTCATACGCCAAAAGCTTAAGCTAATGGAAAAAGGTGAACAATATTCACTTATACTTCAATATTATCCTTCATGTGCAGCTCCTCCAGAGCGCAAACATGGAATAGGAGTAGGCTGCAATTTATTTTAATAAATCATGTCTGCTAGGATTCGAGCTAAAGACTTTGGCTCTAATACCATATTAATTTACTATGCACCAACAAGTTGACCCTAAAATTTTAAGTTAATGGGGAAAAATGAAAAATTCACTTATACTCCAGCAAAACTTACCCAATAAAAATGGGTATCAACAATTGGCTCCAACCATACCAAACACAAGGTAGGGATGTTTTTATATTTTAGTTCATGCTAGTTTTAGATTTTTCATTTACTCACAATAGTGTGTTATTAGGATATGTATAGAAATTGTATTGAGATTTAAGGGCAGTTCCATAGGATTACTATTGGGTTTATAATCTCTTTCAACTTGAAAATAGGATACACATAATTATTAAGTCATTGGTAGAAGTCAGTGGTTAGAATGCTTGTGAACTACAACCATATGTAGACAACTAGCATCATTAAAAGTTCCAGGGCTCCATGTAGGCGAAAGGCATTCTTGTGGTCCAGAGAAAAAGGATAGGATGTCAGTTTGGGAGTACTCTATAGTGGATAGCTGACGGCGTCATCGGTAGAAGTCAGTGGTTAGAATGCTTGTGAACTACAGCCATACGTAGACAACTAGCATCATTAAAAGTTGCAGGGCTCCATGTAGGCGAAAGGCATTTTTGTGGTCCAGAGAAAAAGGATAGGATGTCAGTTTGGGAGTACTCCATAGTGGATAGCTGACAACGTCATCGGTAGAAGTCAGTGGTTAGAATGCTTGTGAACTACAGCCATATGTAGACAACTAGCATCATTAAAAGTTCTAGGGCTCCATGTAGGCGAAAGGCATTCTTGTGGTCTAGAGAAAAAGGATAAGATGTCAGTTTGGAAGTACTCCATAGTGAATAACTGACGGCGAGGGAGCAACTTGCTTTCCATTCCGGCCGGATACCGGTTGATCTTCACTTCATCACCCGGATTTTATTTCCTTCTGTTTGGTAGTTAATTCCGATTTGAAGAGGTAGCAGCTTCTCTCGAGGCTCACTGACACAGACCGAGTCTTCGGCCTCTTCTTTAGAACAACGGTACAGGCGAGCAAGCTCCATTGCCGTGGTCTTTGAGCACTCTTAGGGAAATCACCAGGGGAGATTCCGTTTCTAATCTCGGGAAATCACCAGGGGAGATTCCGTTTCTAATCTCATCCAAGGGATGACGGCTAACTATTCGGTATGCATCTAAGGGGAGCACTCTTAGGGAAATCACCAGGGGAAAATTTCGTCGTCATTTTGTTTCCAAAAGGCAGCGCGCCATTTTGTTTTAGTTCCAGCACAAAGGTTGGAAAGTGCTTAGTGTGCGGGAATAGGAAAGTTCAGGGGAAAAATTTCAGCAGGCATATGTTTCGGCTAGTGCTCAGCGCGCGAAAAAAGGAAGAAATTTTTTTGAAAGGGAACGCTGCATGCTGCGCAAAACAACTTTCAAATTTTGTTCGGTAAACATTCGCAGCCACTGCATGCCATCATGAAATGACAATTCGCGTCAATCGCTGCATGGCGTAATTAGCGCACGCCGTTCCCAATTTTTAGGGGGGCAACCAAGCAACCGTTGCATGGCGTAGTTACTGCTTCTTGGTCTTGGTGTTCAGAGCTTACACGAAGCTCATTGTGGGATGGAGGGAGTACATTACAATAACTAGATGTCTTAAATATCAATACACCAGCAAATAATCAAGTACCTATGGAAGATTACACGGATTTGATGGTGGAGTGGATGAATTCTTGCTATGGATGGATGTTGCAGCATGGAATGGATGATGATAGCTGTGTAGACCACATAATGTTTTCCCCCCTCAATGAGCCTTTATATTAATTGTTTCCAACCGAAACCCTCTTGATCTGAAAACAACAAGTGCTTGTACAGACATAGCAGGTTTTGACACACATAAGGGATGTCATAAGATATTTTATTAGTGGCATTTCTACTTATGAACAGCCATAGCTAAGGTGGTATGGAAGGTGAGACCGCCCTGGGCAAAGTTAGGGGCCCAGTGACACTACTATAAAACCCATTTATACCAACACCTCTTTAATAATACTGGTCGTTAACAATTTTATACTATTTGTATAGAGTAAGAAGTGAGCCCCAGGACGTGGGTGTCTGTATAAATTTGATATATACATGTGGTTCTCTTAAGATTTGTGCAACCCGTTTGTTAAGACAACCGCCTGAACAAAAACCGCGGACTTAGCGGAAATTTAAAAATCCTTCACTCACGAACCACCTTACCCTAGTCAGACCCTACACTTCATAAAAAATCCGCCACTTCTCCTCGTGCTCTCCTCTCCACTCCTCGTGCTCTCCTCTCTCTCCAGCTACTTACCACCGCTCGATATGAGGCCAATACATGCCGCTTCAGGCGTGCCACATCCTCCAGAGCGAGGAGTGGCACCGGCATCCTGTGCGGCGGTGAAGGAGCATGCGAATCGGCGTGCCAAGGTGCTACTGAAACTAGCTATTAAAACAATTTTAATTATTTTGACACAGAGAGAGATGTGGGGCGATGACATCGGCCACTTGCATAAATATGTTTGTGCAGTGGACATCGTAACCATCCACCTATTTACTCCCTTTGGTAACATAATTTTTGACGTTTTGAACAAAATTTAGGTTAAATATTGAAAATATAAATTACAAATAATTTTAAAATGGTTAAATTTGAAAATGTAAAAACTATATAAATAGATTTGCCTAAAAAAACTATTTCATAAAAATATACATATGTCAATTTTAAATAAAATTTTTTTAGAAAAAATAAAAGTTAAAATTGCATTTTTGAGACCGTATCATTTTTCAAAACATCAAAAATTATGGACTGAGAGAGTAAATAGCTCCTTATCTGCAGGCAATGGCTTATGGCAACTGCTTGCATTCAATTCATTTTCACAAGCAGCGCTCTTCAAAAAATGGATGCCTAAACCGCGTAGAAATCGTCAACCAGGCAGTCCACGCTAGCAATCAGCAACTCAATCCTCATCAACCGATTTGTTCACTATTCGATTAGGACAAAAGAAATATACTCATGACCTATACTGATCGTCAGCACCGTAGTAGCACCCTGTTCTGATAGAAAAATGCCAAGATGACAGCTGTAAGAATCAAAAACACTGAGAAGGGGAGAGAGGGTTTGATCGGTGGTCCAATATAACCTTCAATTAGCTACAAAACTAAGCTTGCAACCTGATCCTACCCAAAAACAATCCAATGCATGTCTATTAGGCCAAGTCTTCTATCATACTAGTGAGATGAGAAATGTACACAAGCAAACACTATTGCGATAGCAACCAAGAGGTATAAAAGGCAACCTATAAATTCTACTTGCTAAGAAAGTAAATGTAGAATCTAAACAAGTAGATAGACACAGAATGCTCTGCGATTTTTCGTGAGTTCTCAAAAAGATGATGTATTTTCCTAATCCTCATTAGACCACTCTTGTTGGAGATCATGTCCCTCCTGCCATTCCTGGGATGGTGCTCTCTAAGGCATGCTTTATTCTCGACGTAAAGACATTGGTGATCCCAGCTGTCTCGAACAATGCCCACTCGTAAGAGCAAACCTCTAAGGCTCGAGCGGTCACTCTTGGTGTCCCTTTCAAATAAAGAATCCGAAACCACTCACAAACTTGACGTCATCTTCTACGGTCTCCTCGGAAGCTTGAACACTGGCTCATGACCGGTCTAGGTTGCCATAGACCAAGAGTAACAAGCTGATACACTCCTCTCAAGCCTCACAAGTCTTATAGGAATGAAGGACTGCTCTAGTTAGTCTCCTCTAGCACTCAAGATCCCACTCTCTTGAAATTGTGCTCTCTACTTCGTGACTCTTAGCCTTTCATATGTTTTCTCTAGCTCATCAGACCTCAAGCACACACCTCAACAGTGAGACCCAAGGAAAAAGCTGCAACCCCTATGGCTTGTATTATGGGCAACCCTTTTATGTGAAGCGAGGATTAAAACATAAGCGAGTTGCTGTATAGGTGTGCCCACATAGCGTGTGCATGGGCAATGAGCCATATTTGAGCCTGAGTTGTTACATCAACATCTCTCTGTACAGTTCAAATAGGCTACCAACTAAGACATAACCATTGAACGTTGATGTCAAAATCTGTCTGCATTTAGTAGTCACCAGACCGTCTGATGACTCTTCTCATCAAATTATCTAGTGGCTTCATTTGAACCTTAAATAGTCAAAATTGCTCTCTAGAGTCCAATACATCTGAAACTGGACTCTTTTGTGGTAACACTGGCAGTCCGGTGAACCTTCACTTCTAAACTCCAGAGACATCTTCTATGTACTTCTTGGACACCGGACTGTTTGACTGTTTGATATATACCATCACCGAAAAGTCCAATGAACTCTTCTTTTTGAGCTCCCGAAAACATTTTCTCTAGACTCTGAACCTTTGACTTATTGAACTATCTGGAGACTCTTCTAAAGCTGAAACTTCGATTCATCGACACCGTCTTGTTTTCAACTTCTTCCAGTTGCTTTCTTAGCAGATCTTGTGTCACTAAAAACTTTCTGAGATTTCAAGAGCATCCAAATTCATGAACACTAATGTGACCTAAGAGGAATGACTAGACCCCTCTTAATAGTACCTTTTTTCCTATGGACTCGAGGCTTAAAAATCTAAGCTACACTTGGCTCTAGCACATCCTAAGTCTTGGTCCGCCTTCAACCGCGACTCCTCTTCAAGGGATCATTCACCATATGAGACATCGATTAACATCGAGGAAACATGCCTTATAAATATTTGAGTTATGATGGTGAAACCTGCATCCACATGGTTACCAATAGTTTTCATTAAATCACCAAAACATTTCATACCTTTTAGGGTTTATAACACTTCAATGGTACGAAGCTTACAAACTCCCCCTCTTTGGTGATTGATGACAAACATAATACTTACAAACAAGATGATATCCAAAGATAATAAATGAAGCACAAAATAGCCAATGCAATGAAATAGATAGCTTATGAAAAGGAAATGAGCATGGCATGTTACATCTCGAAAATATCATGGAAGGGATATAGGAAAACACGTTACATGATGTTAGAAATGCACCTTCCCCTTATCTTAGTGACTCCCTTATCTTGTGCATCAAATTTTTTCACCCCTTTTTCCTCCCATTTTAAGATACAATCATCGTCTCTTTTCTCATTTCTTTCTCGTTTCTTTTCCTCTTTCTCATCGATCACTTAAAAAGATTGCATCAAGGAATGGAAGCTAGAGACACAAGGGTTAGTGCAACGCATAATATATTATATGGGAGCATAACATACAAGAGACAACCTGCAAAGAAACCACAAGATAATAGGAGAAATATATATAATAAATAGGGTGTAGTGTTGACTGTTCTTATGTACCACTTATGCTGTCAATAATCCTCAGAAATAAAGAAAGGCTTAACATTTCTTACACACATTTTATTTTCAAATAATGTAGTTCCACTTGTATGTAGAATAAATTTGTACGCAGGTGAATTCAACCTGATGAGAGCACCCCTTCATTGGATACACACAATGCTCCTCTACCTATTATAGATATTTCAATGACAAGAGCTTGTGTATGACAATTGAATCTAGAGGTGAGCTCATTTCTACACACATATATTCCTTCCTTTGAAAATAGATTGCTACTTAATGACTTTATTATGATTAGGAACATGAGAGAGGGTCACAAAAAGCATGAAGAAGGACTTGAAGATGCTAAAGACCAGCAAGGCACATTGAGCCCCGAAGGAGATTCAATTCAACTCAGAGTCGAGTTGCCTCTAGACTCCAGGACTAGTCCACACTAAAACGGACACCTAGGTCTCATACAAGATCCATTTTGGATGTTCTAGAAATGGATGGAAAGTTAAGAAGATAACCTTTCCAACGGCACCAGTCTCATCTCCAAATTCGATCGGAGTCTGTGAGAATTGTTAAAATAAGATGACGTCCAAAAACTGCTATGGTGCTGCGACCCTAAGGACGCCCTAAATTCTATATATTCAGTAGCCACCGTCATTAAAAATAGTTTTTGCTTAGTTTCATCTGTTATCAAACAGTTCTGCTGTTTGACGGTTTGTTGAATTTTAACTTCGTGAGTTTAATTCAGATTTCGCAATCGAGTTGGGTTCTTCCTTATTTTTGCTTGTGTTAGGCGAGGCCAATCGCGTGTGCACGATTGATATTCAAAAGAGAAGTGATGCTACGATTGCGGGGTTTGAATTGTATTGATTTGAGGTCGGATCGACAGTGTGTCGCATCTCTATCAAATCGAAAGTTACCACATCCTCACGGAAGATTGGGAACCATGTACACATCACAACCATAGAAAGTGAGGAAAATGAATTCATATGGCAATAAGTCAACTAACTGACCAACCGAAAGTCTACCATGTGGCAAGGACTCAATACTCAGAGATAGAAAGAATATTCTCAATAATCTCGAGAGGAATCACACACAAAAAAAACTTGCCCGAAAGGAACATCGTTTTGGTCCAGGTCGGCCGACATGGAGTTGGCGTGAACCCTGATCTTCTTCCACGTGTTGGTTCCCCCAAAGTTCTTGAAGATATTTCTTCCCAGGTGCTTTTCGCAGAAACCAAGTAATCTCCACTAACTATTAGTGGCTACAAATAAGACCCTACAACCCTCACTTCAAACAATCACTCCAGTTGTAATTCACACTCACTCACATATTTCTTCGTATCCTTAGTGGCATTAGGCTGGAGATGTCTACTCTAGTTGCAAGTCATCTTGGAGAAGTTAGTGAATATTCATCTTATGTATCTTTTCACTTTTGTTTTGACTTGAGCTTGAATAAAGATATAGTTTTCTTATGCTTTGTCTTTCTTAGTATAGTTGTATTTATTTTTATGGGCAAGTTGTTCTTGTTAGATGTATTCGTCCATAGGATTAGGTATGATTATACTATGCCAGAGTATTTTTACTGTTATGATCAATACATGTTTAGGCTAGTCGATCCATGCCACTATATCATTTCGATGTGCCTTTGGTGTGCCTTAGTCAAAGCTTAATTTGCTATCCAGAAGGATTGAAGTGTTGTTGGATAATGTGGACATGGGTATAGGTTACACCTTCATTGAATGTGGGTGTACCACATAAATTTTTAGAGGTAGGTGGCAGATGGTGACAGCTCCATCCAACTTTTGTAATCCTTCATGCTCAAGTATGACGTAGGACCAATATGATATGACAATGTCCTTTGGCTTACTAACCGAAGTCACAAGGCATCACTCTGGTAGTACCCAGCTCCATGGAACCAAGTCCTACACTATAGGTGATTATATATTGACATATATTGGTGGTCCTTAAGTACCACTTATACCGCGAATAACCTCAAAAATTAATCAAAACCATAGCATTCATGCACGTATTTTATTTTGAATAATGTAGTTCCACTTGTACTTGGAAAAATGTGTATGCAGCTAAAAAATCATCCTTATAAAGTGAGGAAATGACCAAGATGGCAAAAAGTCAACAAACCGATGAATCCGATGGTGCTATGTGGCAAGGAGTCAAACCATGGAGATAGAATGAATATTCTAAAGATAATATCTGAAAGAATCCCACATGAGACCCACGAGAAGAGGACCCACCCGAAGATGGGCCCAAGAGGCCCAAATGCTGGGTCGACAGACCCCCTAGTTGGCCATCCGAACATTGGCCTTTTCCAGGCAATCTCCATGTGCTTGCTCTGTGACACGTTTTGAAAACTCTGACGGTGGCTTGGCGTGTGAACCAAGTTTCCCCACCGACCTTTGAAGGTTGTAAATAGGACTCCCCTCTCCCTCATTTAGGCATACACCACATTTTGGATTTTTCACTCATACTCCATAAGGTTTCCATTGTTAGAGTGGCATTAGGCTGTAGGAGCTCCTCCCTAGTTCCCAAGAGAGGAGTTAGTGAGTATTCTTCTCATGTATCTTTTTTTTTATGTGTAATTTAACCATGAACAAAGATATAGTTTCCTTTCATTATGTCTCCCTTAGTATAATTTGTATTTATATTTATGGGTAAGTTGTTCTTGTTTGATGTATTTGTTCATAGACCTAAGTATGATTATTATAAGTAAAGCCTACTTATTATTTTAATCAATACATGTCACAACGTCTATGTCGTAGCATCTTTATTCGTGGTTAAATTACACATACAAAGAAAAGATATATGAGAAAAATACTCACTAACTTCTACAAGATGACTTAGAACTAGGAGAGATTTCTCTAGCCTAATGCCACTATATAAGGACTATAAAGAACTATGTGAGTGAGAGTGAATTGCAAGTGGAATGTGTGTCTTCAAGTGAGGGGGTTGTGGGTTATATTTATAGCCTCCAAATAGTCAGTGGAGGTTACTTGGTTCCTGCAAAAAGTCAAAAGTCCCTAGGAATGTCTTCAGAGAACTCGGGAAGCCAGCACGTGGAGGAAGACTGCGTTTGGCGCAAACCCTTGGTCGGTTGACGTAGGGGAGGGGCCTTTTGGGTCACGTTTCCTCGTGGGCCCTCCCCTGTTGGTCCTCTACGTGGTTCATCAGAATATTCTTTCTATCTTTGAAGGTTGACTCTTTGCCACGTGGTGGCTTCTGGTTTGTCAGTTGGTTCACTTCTTGCCATGTGTTGAATTTCACCTGCATACGCATTTCTTCTAGGTATAAGTGGAACTGCATATTTGAAAATAATATGCCTGTAAGAAATGCTAAGTGTTTCTTTATTTCTGAGGATTATTTATGGTATAAGTGAGCACCACCAACACACACTTGCAAGTCTTAGAATGAGGGAAGAAAAAGGAAACACATACGCACGCATGCTCACCTAGCCAAGCTCGAGCTTGAGCCATGCCATGTGGTGCGGTAATTCCTCTCTTTGCTAATTTTGTTTCTGTTATGGTGGAGTCTATCTCGTATATGGATCGATGAGGATCTGTAACAAAATCAGATGTGAAACAACTCAACTCTAGCGGATCCTTCTCTGTAAATACGTACCGAAATGCATCCTTAGAGATCCTGCACCGGGAGAGGGTGAATAAAGGTTTTTGGGGAGCATTCTGTGCGACTGCTCAAACGGTTTGTCTTCTTCACCAACATCGTCAACGCAGTTCACCTTCCTGCTTGGAGCATCGGGCTCTCACATCGCCGCTAATTAACAACATAAAGGTGAAGGTCACCGTTGTCATCATCAATAAAGAAATGTGCATATTCTTTTCTTCAACTTTATCTTCCATATGGGTTGTCTTGATATATTTTGATCTGATAGTTTTGGAGAATATCGTAGATTCTATTCATATCTGCTACAATAGATGTGAGTAGATTTATAGTGTAGATCTGTCTGTTTGATGGTCATGATTTATTTATGAATTGTGATTTAAACCTAAAACATACAATAAACACGAGGATGTCATAGTAATTAGCAGTAACACTGTAGTGTATGACAATTCTATAGTATTACATTGTTCACTGTATGCTGTAGCATCCAACCTGACCCTGTTGCTTCCATATCAAATGGTTAAAAGGGGATCTAAAATTTCTATTACAGTAATTTCTTTGAATTTTGGGCTCAAAGTTCATGAAACCGACGATAACTGATTGGTTTTCTTGAAAACCGCTAAAACTGATCTGACTCAATTTCACTTGACCACCAATTTTTGTTTTAAAAAATATTAAATTTAAGTATTGTAGCAAAATAGTAAGTCGATCGGTTTTAATTTATCAGCTAGCTGGCTACTTCCTCTGTCCTAAAATAAATGTCATTTTAATTTTCAAACATCTCATTTTGATCATTCATCTTATTAAAAAGTTTTTAAAAATTATTTATTTTATTGTGAAATAATTTATTATTAGAATTACATTAAGCTTGACTCATTTATTTTTGTATTTTCATAAATTTTTTGAATAAAATCAAACGTCAATTTTAAAAATTCAAAAATGTCATTTATTTTAAGAAGAAGGAGTAGTTTTCTTACTGTTGAAAGCCGGCGTCCTAGCCGTTTTGTGAATCTCGATTGGGCAGCTTAAAACATGGGTGATGTGCATCGGCTATTCACGCTCTGCAAGCAGGGTTTTCGTGAAAACCGCTATAGTAAATCGCAAAAAATCGAACAAATTCAAAAATTAAATTTAAAAAAAATGATCAATTTTTACGATTTATTGATCGGTTTTTACGGTTTACCGAGCTGTTTTTATGATTTACCTTTTTTGAATTTGAAATCAAATTGGTTCGAGGGTTTCACCGGTTTTTCGGTAAACCGCTCTGTTTGATCGTTTTCAAATTTTCAAATTTTGTCAAATTTTCAAAAAAATTTAAATTTATTAGACTAAAACGGATCAATCATAAACCGAACCGAAACGGTTTGATGGATTTTCACGAAAATCGAACAGTTTACCGTGAACCTGGTGGGAGTGCCACTTCATCTGCTCTGATTTCCTCTAAATCTTCCCCTTCCCAAAATTCCTAGAAAAAAATCATGTACCACATTTGCGGCTGTAACCCTTTTCAAAACTAGAATTATATTTCCTATTTCTACGAGACATAATAAGTAAGACCCTTTTTGGAACACGAGAATTTTTTTAGTTTCATGCATTTTTTAATGTGAAATTGAATTAAATCCTATAAAATTAGTATGTAATTCTTGTGAAATTCCTACGCTTTTTCAAAGAGGCTCTAATTGGTATAGAAACTTGTTGATAAAGAAATGAAATAACAACTTAGGAATTAGACACTTAACACAACAAAGAAAAATAAGAAAAAAAAACTGAATGTACATATGTATTCTTGACATTCTGCTTGCCGAAAGGGCGGGGCTTCCGCTAGCGGAGAACTGCCAACCGGAGACAGAGCTAGCACTCGCACGAACTGAAATTGCGGCCAGATACGTATAGCTTACATCCTACACCAAGTTACAAATTGAGGCCCCTGCATTTTTAGGGGCCCTGTTCCATCGGCCAGGTTGCCCCTGCCGCGCGACGGCCCTGCAGGTACTGTGCATAAAATTGGGATAAATAGCCTTGAGGTGGCATACTTTTCTGTGTGTATTTCATTATCCGCTTGACGGCCAGTTGGTCTAAATTGATACGGGCGATTTTTCTGTGTGTATTTCATTATCCGCATCTACAATGTTTGAAACTAACTTTACCTTGGAGTCCAAGCTTTGAGATCTGACTTTTCATCCAGAAGATTATTGATACCAACGCTTCAGTAGATAAAAAAGAATATCACGACACGTTCATGACTTATACTATTTAAGTATTGACCTATTCAAATTTGTGAATAACATTCAACCGTAGACTATTCCCACCATATACCAATCGCCCTCAAACCGCGTACTATTCCCACCCTATACCAATCGCCCTCAAACCGTGTTGTCTTACCCACAGCTCGTTGCTTAAAACCAGCTTTACGCTCACTTGCCTCTCATCGCACCCTTTCATTCCTGCCTTCTTTCCCATCTCTCGAATTCAGCCATGGCCACAACGCAAACCTCGACACCATCGTTCTTCAACTTCCTAAGGGAGGGCGTACTCCTCCCAGATCGCAACAGGAGGCTGTTTCTGGCAGTCTTTGCGCTCGCCGTTGCCTCTACCTCGCTCTTTTTACTTGTTGGAGATCTCGCCGTCCAGCCTGTTGCCGACAAACTGAACCTCGACGCTAAAGCTCTGAACGGCACAGATCCCAGAAGCCCGGAATTCGCTCACCTCCTGCAACAGCTCCAGGATGACACGAGGAACCTCATGCTGGTCGCCGCTGCCTATGTTCTATTCGCCGTCGTTGTTGGCTCCTTCATACGGATCATCATCCAGTTCGCTGCCGTGACTACGTACTTTGGTGAGCTGCACACCTTTGCCGAGCTGCTGGGCAAAGCCAAAACGCAGATGAAGGGTCCATTAGTGACACTTGCCTTCGTTTACACCCTTGAGGTGGCATACTTCGCTCTTCTGGC
>BCLG01000983.1:78132-136480 GCA_001602295.1 Zoysia matrella | reverse complement strand
CGGTCATATTTGAGGCGATTGCTAATCAATCAAGTGCGACGTACGTTGTACGACTTGCAGTACTCGGCGTCGGTCCAGTGAGACTCGTTGAGCGTGGCGGCGCCGTGGCAGTACCGGACGCAGGAGCAGGAGGAGGTGAAGACGACCCGGCGCGCGCGGTCCGGCGCCCTGGCGCACGACCGCAGCACGTTGGCCGCGCCCTTGACGATCGGGTCCACCAGCGTCTCCTGCACGTCCTTGTCCTTGGCGGCGTCGACCACCACAGGGGAGGCCGTGTGGAACACGCCGTCCACGCCGCTCACGGCCGCGTCGAAGCTGCCCTCCACCAGCAGGTCCGCGCGCACCAGCTGCAGCCGCTCCACCGCGCCGGCCAGCTCCCACAGGAACCCGACCTTGCCTTCGTCCTCGGGGTCTCGGACGGTAGCGCGCACCGAGTGGCCCGCGGCGAGCAGCACGCGGATCAGGTGCGCCGCGATGAACCCCGCGCCGCCGGTCACGCAGTACAGCGGCATCTTTCTCGATCGGTTCGGTCTCTTAGTACGAAGCTTGTACGCCGCGATGGTGGAGGATACATCGATGAGATGCATATATCCATGCCACAACCAGGTACATCGGCAATTGTTTTCGCCTCTAAAAAGAGAAAGATGATCCGTTGGCCGGCCTAGATGAGGCAGTTTTGGTCTGGGTTAGGTAGGTCATGAGAAGAAGACTCCTGATCCCATCCAATGGCGGATTGGTGGTGCTAGTACGCCATTACATGCGCGGGGGCATGGAACATTTCAATAAAAAAAATATGTTTATAAGGCCACGTCTATTTATTATTATTGGCTGCTAATCATATTTACATCCAGTTTATTAGTGGTCGGCCACTTTCTCGTTCTCTCCAACGTAGAAGCAAGGAGTAGCGAGAGTAAGCTCTAGGTTCACTCCGCAAGCAAGCTCCTGCCGTGCTCCGCAGTAGCTCCCGGCGTCAGAGACACTGTCGTCGTCGTTGGACGAGAGACAACAATTGGGATGCTTTGCCTTGCACTCCACTTCGCCCAAGTGTAGCTGATCACATGGATCACGACGCTGCTGTTCACCATCGGCTGGGGCAAGCCGAGTCATGGAGCGGTGGCTGTCGTGATGGACGACGGCCACGCACTCGAGCTTCCTCCTCATCGTCGAGTTCCAGTGGCTCTCCACCTCTTTGCCCGTCCTCCCTGGCAGCCTGCCGGCGATGAGCAACCAACTGCAATGCATATGATCGATTGGTAGTACACGCGATTAATTAGTCCAGTCACCATAACATCAAGGTCCACAGCAACAATACTCCGCTTGACTCGTCATTGCTAATACAGCTTGAAAGAGCAATACAATGATACATGAAGAGAGCATAACTGAAGCAGAGTAAGCAGGCGCACCGGTTTCCGAGCAACGCGTGCAGCTTCACGAGCAGTTCCTCCTCTTCGTCGGAGAAGCACTTGCTTCCGCCGCTCCGAACAAGCCGCGCTACGAACATGCATGCCCACG
This sequence comes from Zoysia matrella, assembly GCA_001602295.1. Lineage (NCBI taxonomy): Eukaryota > Viridiplantae > Streptophyta > Magnoliopsida > Poales > Poaceae > Zoysia > Zoysia matrella. The sequence goes on along the minus strand of BCLG01000983.1, from coordinate 134,968 downwards.
TACCGTGTTCAGCTTCATTAACCAACTTGCCATGTAGAACCTGGGTAGGCTGGGTTACGTTACACAGTGTTGCTACCTACCTGTAGGCTGAGTCGACGCCGGCCCCGGCGACGATGGAGTAGGAGCCCAGTGTCCCGCGGCCAGCCGCCGTTGCTGCCGCCACCCCGGCCTGACGACGGCCCCACACTGGAGCGGGTGTAGCTTCTTCCTCATCGCCGGTTTGCTGCGACAGCGAGCAGCAAACAGAGCAATTAAGCTGCTGCTACTTGCAACGGCGACGTAGCCGGGCATCCGTCGGGTCCGGCAGGGAATGTATTTATAGCGCCGCGAGCGCTGTCGCCTGTTCCCCTTTGACAGCCGGTGCGCGCGAGGAGGACCGGTCGGTCGGTCGTCCGCCGGTCCCAGCCTGAGGCTGCGCAGCAAGGTCAGGTGCGTTGACGCCGCGCGCGGCGAGCGCAAGCACGCGCGAGGCGAGCCGTTGGCTGGGCGGTCACTCCCCGAGTTGTTAGTTGTGCACGTGCGCTACTCTGTCGTCAGGTGCACCGCGAGCTTGACTGCAATGTGCCGCCGTGTTCATGACGTGCTATGCTGTTAGGTCAGAAGCTCAGAACTCATGCACGTCTGCCTGCCTGCACCGGTCTGCAAGCGTAGTATCAAGTTAGGTTACCACTCGGAAGAAAAAACAGAGTCATTTGCAAAGTCAACTGTTAACCCAAATATTTACATCTTGAAAAATGTTCGCTAAGTTTAGTTGCCTGAAACAAATCTAGAGCTGTTGGTATAATATAACTCGGGTACTTGCGAACCCGGCCCGTCTCAACTCGCAGCCTACGAAAGACTTAAGCAAATCAACTCAAGCCCACCGCTTCCAACGCTTACGCCAAAATTATTCAAAGACACAGGCCCAACCATCGTAGGCCGGGACCGAACAACGACAAGACTTAGCCGTCTCTCCGAGAGCCGGCCGCCACCCCAACGGTCAAATATAAATGACGCAGAGATTTCTAATGACGTACAGCAAACGGTAAAGCTGCTCAGAAGACAGGAAAGCAACCAGATAAAGCGGTAAAGCAATTCAGAAGCAAGTAAAGTGATTCGAAGACGGGTAAAGCTGTTCGTCGGGCGGTAAAGCCAATCGGTAAAGCCACCTTTGTTCTCCGATGGACAGAAGGACAATAGAAGGACGCCAACCATCTGCCCAATCGTCAGCGGGCGCCAGAGAATCAAACTCATAGAAGACCGCAGCCCCACCCGTCAGAGGGTCATTCAATTTCGTAGACGCCAAGACATATAACCTTGGTCTGACCCTATATAAAGGGGTACCGAGGGCATTAATCGACGGATCATTCAGTTCTAGCTCTTACACACGCTACTCACGAGCGCAGGAGTTCCCCTCCATGTAAGGACCCCTCCACCATTGTACTCTTGTTTTTTAATTTATACGATCTACTCACTCTCTTTACACGTAGGGTATTACACCTCAATGGCAGCTCAAACCAGGTTGAACCTCGAGTTTTTTTTAGATTAAGCCACCTCGAATACAATGAGTGCACCGATACTCCCTTTGATTATGTAAATTTTACTGTGTCGGTGACCAGAACACCGACAAGAGAGCTTGGCGATAACTCTTACGAGAAGAAGAATCCTTTCCTATAAAAAAGAGAGATAAAGAATGAAAGAACTGAAGAAGCCACTTAATCTGACTAAGACTAGTTGGTTAGAAGTTGCAAACTGTACTGTACATGTGCACAGTTATACAAGTGGATAAATTGATTTGAGGATGGATTTTTACCAGCCACCTAACTTGAAACTACTAGAATCTGGACTCTGAACATTCAAAGGATTATGATGAGAACTGCCACAAATCATCTGTCAAGCGAAGCCACTCAATGTCCACAAATATAAGTACTTTTGGATTTGATCAAAGCCAAACTTTTAAATTTTTACTAAAAACATCTCAACAAATATAGTTGATTTTGTGATGAATTTAACAACATCCGCCAAACATTATTTTTTTTACTGATGATCAAAGCTGAAATTATTTGATTTGACCAAACATAAGAAGGGCTCATATTTATGCAGAGAGTACAACTGTACGAGTCAACACAACACGTTTCAAAGATGCGTAAACAGGCAAGATATGTAATACTCTAAACATCAAGTCATAAGTTAAGCTGCGCGCCAGATGTGAAAATCTAGTTTTGATCGGTAGTTAGGACCAATAGCATCAGCACATGTCAGGCTGTCACTCAAGACTGTTCGCTAAAAATTACTCAGTCAAGAATAGAAGGGAGCAAGTATGATGCGCATTTGCTGTATCCTGGTTGATCAAATACGTCAAAAGTAGGTTTAAAAAAAATACGTCAAAAGTGATGCAGTAGTCCGTCTGAAGATCTACGACCATGCGTGACGTCTCCTACTTCCTCTTCCAGCGAATAGCTTGAGCGGAGAGGATTGGAACAAGAAGGCGGCCGGCCGATGGCTCTGCGGGGAAGACCATCTTGGCCTGCCAATCCAGAGGCTTGCCTGGCGGCTACCACATCCGGATTTGAATGAAGCCTTTGAAACCCATGGAAAACCACAACCGTTGCACACAGATCGAGAAGCAACGGCCGCTACACGTCCACTCTCGCAACGCATGCACCTAACACCTGCCTCCACTTGTTTTCAATCCATGTGATTATGACTGAATTCGCTGATGAAAGACTTGTAAATATATACGGCGCACTATCTGAAACTGACAGTCAATGTAACCTGGCCGGATTGAAGCTAATTTAACTGAGAGTCTGAAACTGACAGTAGTGTAATTCTTCTACTTCGGTTTCCATGTTTGGTCTTTTGGAATGTAGGAATTTCACGATAATCACATATGAATCATTCAATTTCGCAGGAAAACACGGGAAATGGAAAATTTTCCAGGAGTTTGCAATCCTGCTCACTTTGCAACACATCAGCCAGTGCATTGTATCACCGAGAGGTAATTTACGAGTCCTGCCGCGGCATGCATGGGTGGCTGATCGACTGGCGCCAAATGGCTGCGTTTCCAGATGAATCAGATGCAATGCGCCAGATGACCAACTCCAAGTTTAGCTGGCACCGGCGCCGTCGATTCAAATTAGGTATATTGGTTACAGGCATGTGAGCTGCTGATTGAAAGCGCACTTCCCTATATTCAAGTAGATGAATACTACCTCCGTCTTAAAATAAATGTTCGTTTGGGTTTTATGTCATCTAGCTTTGACCAACAATTTCTATAGATTTGATTAATTTTAAAAATATAGTATTTGCACTTTTAAATTCTTCATAAGAAATACTGCATAATATATATTGTATATATATATTATATATATAATTTATATTTATAGAAATCAGCGGTCAAAAACAAGTTTAACTAAATCCAGATGAATACTTATTCTAAGACAGAGAGAGTATTAAATGAAGAATGTTGATTCCGAATAGGAATAGGATTGTATTGCAGGTTCTGTCCAAGGTTTACAAAACCAATGAAAACCAGTTAGTTTCCATGGTTTTCGATGAAATCGGTTCGGCTCGGTTTCACCGGTCGATTGGTTTTCAGTTTAATAAATTTAATTTTTTTTAAAATTAAAAAAATGAAAATTTGAAAACCGGTGAAACCGAGTGGTAAAGAAAAACCGGTGAAGAACCGTTCAAACTGATTTGATTTCAAATTCAAAAAAAGTAAACCGAAAAAGCAGTCGGTAAACTAAAAAAAACCAAGCGATTTTTTCTCAAAAATTTGATTTTCGAATTTATCCAATTTTCACGGTTTACTGTTGTAGTTTTTCCGATTTTCGTGAAAACCGGCCAAACCAGCCAACCTCATTTTCGCAACTCAAACGGTAAACCAAACCTTGGTTCTATCACTGTGTCGCTTTCGATCTGCCTTGGATTTAGAACAATACCTGATAAAGGACAGCTAAACTGACAATCTGAAAGTGACAATCTATGTGCTTCTTCTACTTCAGTTTCGAAGTTTTACGTAGTCAGAAACTGATTTTCAGGAGTCGCCGTCTGTGGGGTGGATGACAAGCACATTTCCTGTTCTTGCAATCTTGCTCACTGTGCAACACATTAGCCAGCCAGCGCATTGTGAGTACCACTACCAGCAAGAGACAATTTACGAGTCCTGGCTGCGTTTTTCTCCCAGATGAATCAGATGCAATGGAAGCCCTGTTCTTCTGCTACTGTGCATTGACTATCTCCAAGCTTAGTTGGCACCGGCGCCGATTTAAATTGGAGTGTGTAGAAGCAGCACAGCTAATCACGGTTGGTAGGCCGACCGAACTGACCATAATTGGATCGAGCATCTCGTATCCCTCTTGCGGCCATGGCGCACCTCCATTTGGTCCTATAAATGGCAGCCATGCCTAGGTTGCTATCGTCAGTCCTGAGTCCTGTGCCAGCCACACGCCCCCGTCCCCGTCTCCTTCGTCCGACTACTCTGCATGCCCCTCACCAACTCGTCCAGAAGCAAGGTCAGCTGGGACTAGGTTACTGCGCAAGTATTTTTCAATTAGATCGCGTGCAAATTGTTGCCTTGTTGATACGCGTTCATGTGAGAAAACCAAATTCTTGGGTTTCGTGATGGACTGCGTGCAGATGGGGAACGGCGCTAGGATGATGATGAAAGGACTAGCTGCTCTCCTGGCCGCGGTTCTCGTCGCCGGACCGGTTGCCTCGGCGCAGCAGTCGATGCCGGCGACGTCTGGCGCGCAGCTTCAGCAGGTGGCGGCGTCGCTGCAGATGTACGTGGACGCGCTGCCGCAGATGCCCAAGATCCGCGGCTACGGCTTCCAGCAGGGCCGCGTCGTGCCCGTCAACCTCACCATCGGCATGTTCCAGAAGAACTGGGTACGTGAAAACCAACACTGAACAACAGCGTCACCGTTGTCGACTCATTGACTCGTGTCGACGTGCTCCCGCTAACGCAACCGAGTGTGGTTTAGAAATTCCACCGCGACCTCCCGGCGACGCCGGTGTTCGTCTACGGCCAGTGCGCCGACACCGCCACGTTCCCGGGCCCGACCATCGTCGCGCGCCACGACGTGCCGCTGGCCGTGACGTGGGAGAACCACCTCCCGGACCGCCACATCCTGCCGTGGGACCCCACCGTGCCCACCGCCATCCCGAAGACCGGCGCCGGCGTGCCCACCGTCGTCCACCTCCACGGCAGCGCCCACCCGCCGCAGTCCGACGGCAGCGCTTTGGCCTGGTTCACCGCGGGGTTCCGCGAGACCGGGCCCGCGTGGACGCAGGCCACGTATAAGTACCCCAACGTGCAGCCGCCGGGCAACTTGTGGTACCACGACCACGCGCTGGGGCTCACCCGCGCCAACCTCCTCGCCGGGCTCCTCGGCGCCTACATCATCGAGAAGCCCGAGGTGGATGTCCCCATGGACCTGCCCTGCGACGACGACGACCTCCACCTCGTCATCGCCGACCGCAGCTTCAACGCTGACGGCTCGCTGTACATGAACTCCACGGGCGTCGCGCCGTCCGTGCACCCGCAGTGGCAGCCGGAGTACTTCGGGGAGGCCGTCACCGTCAACGGTAAGGCGTGGCCGTTCCTCGCCGTCCACCGTCGCCGCTACCGCTTCCGCATCCTCAACGCCAGCAACGCGCGCTACTTCAACGTGTCGCTGTCCAACGGCCTGCTTCCGTTCCACGTCGTTGGCTCCGACTCTTCCTACCTCGCCGCGCCGGTCACCGTGTCCAGCCTCCTCATCGCGCCGGCCGAGATCTTCGACGTGGTCGTCGACTTCTCGTCCTCGCCAGCGGCCGAGATCGAGATGCTCAACTCGGCGCCGTACCCATTCCCGACCGGCACTGCCACGGGGCCGCTCAACGGGAAGGTGATGAAGTTCATGGTCACCCCGAACGGGCCGCGCGACCCTCTGGACAACTCGACGGTGCCTGACCGCGAGGTTCCGTACGCGAACGTGGCGTCGCCGGGGCCGACGTCGGCGACGAGGCACATCGTGATGTACGAGTACCTGACGCCGTCGGGGCAGTCGACGCACCTCTACATCAACGGGCTGCGGTTCGAGGACCCCGTGACGGAGACGCCACGGTCGGGGACGACGGAGCTGTGGCACGTGATCAACCTCACCGGAGACAACCACCCGCTGCACATCCACCTGGGCATGTTCCAGGCCGTCAAAATGCAGCAGCTCGTCGACCTGCAGGGGTTCACCGACTGCATGACGGCGGTGAACGACGCCGTCAAGTGCAACGTCGATCAGCATGCTGTAGGGCCTGTCGTGCCGGTTCCAGACCACGAGAAGACCTGGAAGAACGTGGTGAAGGTGCCGCCGGGGTTCGTGACGACGGTGGTGGTGGCGTTCAAGCTGGTGGATACCAATCAGCCCTACCCCTTCGACGCCACCGCGGAGCCTGGATACGTCTACCACTGCCATGTAAGTGTCGTATGCTCATCGAATTCACTGATGAATGTCGAGCTCCGATTCACTAACCTTCTGATGTCACATTGTGATCTTGACCAGATCCTGGACCACGAAGACAACGCCATGATCCGGCCACTGAAACTGCTTCCATGATGCGATCGATCTACAAAACCGAGCATACGTTAAAGGAACCTTCCAAGGAAGATTGTCAAGAGATTCTATTTGCGAGTTGATACTTCTAAAGATTAGAAATGCATTCGTTATTTTATTTCCAATTGCGTGAGCAATAATTTGCTTGTTATGTAAATTTAAATCAATTCATATTCGATTCTGTCCTGGTCAGGTTGTATCTATCATGTCAATAATCGACAAGTACTCCATATATGTAATTATAAGGTGAGAAAATCGTATATAAAAGCAAACTTTGTTGTCATCAAGTATGTACTTTTTTTTTCGGTGCACCCAATAATTCCTAGTACTGGGTAGTAATACAGTAGTATGGAACGGTTGTACCAATATGTTTATCGATAGAATAGTACTGATTCAACGTAGCATGATAGCAGCAGCACATGATGCACATCTGCACATGCATAGCTTTCTTGATAGAGTAACAGTAATCCATCAGCAAACTCGACGGCGCGCACGCGGAGGAACGGCCGGACCCTCCGCGCGCTGAGCTGCCTGAGCAGCTAGCTCGACGACGGCCAAGCCCTCTGGAGCTGCCGCCAGACCCACCACATCTCGTCGTACAGCACGAACGCCAGGCCCTGCCCGTCCCTCATGTTGAACCAGATGGTCGTGTTCCACATCTGCGTGGCGAACGCGACGTCGTGCCTCCGCGTGATCTCGCGGACCGTGTCGGCGAGCGTGAGGTACGCGAGCGGAGGCGCGCCCAGGCTGCGGGTGAGGTCCGCCATGGCGCGGTGGATGACCGGTTTGCCGAGGAGATGGTGCAAGTTGCCGATCACCGGCAGGCGCCCCGGGCCCGGCGGGAGCCTGCACCATCTCCTCGGCAAAATCTGGGTATAATTTCTCAGACGAGCGTAAGCAGGCTCCGTTTCAATTTGGACGGTGCTTACATGTGTTCAGCGCGAGAAGACATGCAGGTGGTGGCCAGATTCTGGTCTGACGGGGAGAGTTCGCGGCGACATCTGCAGACTGCAGTTTATTTCTTCGTTCCCATTTACACTTGGTCGTATGTGCTACTGTAACTTAATACTCTCTTGTTCTTAAATTGATGTTACTATTGATTTTTATAATTAATTTTAATTATTTGTTTTATTCAAAAAATTTGTTTGAATGAGAAAAATTTTAAGGTTTGATAAATCAAATTCTATTAAAATATATAAAATTTATCAAATTTTTTAAATAAGACAAAAAATTGAATTTAAAAGTCAACAGCGACATCAATTAAAAAACGGAAAGAGTACTACCGTTTCGAAATCTTACTCTCCAATTTTAACCATAGTTAGATACTTAGATATACTTCGTTCCCGTTCATTTGATCAGTTTCAGCGGGCGGATCATGGCGTTATCCTCATGGTCTAGAATCTGCAAGCAGAAATCAAAGAATCATTCATCATCCCCAACCTTCTGCCAATCTGTAAAAACAAGAACATCTAAACAGAGCAAGTACTGCACGATGCTAAACAGAAACAACTGAAGTACTACTTACGTGGCAGTGGTAGACGTATCCAGGCTCGGCCGTGGCGTCGAACGGGTACGTCCTGCCCGTGTCGACCATCATGAACTTCACCACGACGGTGATCACGAACCCCGGCGCGACCTTCACCACGTTCTTCCACGTCCGCTCGTGCTCCGGCACGGCCACCGTTTCTCCGACCGCGTGCCGGCCCAGGTCGCACCTGGCCGCGTCGTTGAGCCGGGCCATGCACCGCGCGAACTCGTCCCGGTCGACGAGCTCCACCGCGCGCACGGCCTGGAACGCGGCCAGGTGGAGGTGCAGCGGGTGGTTGTCCGGCGTGAGGTTGATCACCTCCCACACCTCCGTCGTGCCCACGCGCGGCGTCTCCGTCGCCGGGTCCTCCGGGCGTTTCCCGTTGATGTACAGGTGCGTCGGGTTGTCCGTCGCGGGGTCGTCGTACTCATACATCACGATGTACCGTCTCTGCGTCGCTGATTGTTCATCAGCGACCTTGGCGGCGTACTCCGGCAGCCTCTCCGGCACTCTGAAGTCGTCGTCCGACGTAGGCTCGTCGACGACGAACTTCATCACCTTCCCGCTGAGGTGGTTCGGCGCGTCGCCATCGGGGTACGGGTACGGCGCCGTGTTGACTAGCTCCGTTTCCGCCGTCGCGGACTCCGCGAAGTCGACGACGACGTCGAACGTCTCGGCCACGGCGACGAGGAGGTGCGTGACCGTCACCGGCCGGGGGAGGTAGCTGGTGTCTGAGCCGATGACGTGGAACCGGAGCCCGTTGGCGAGCGAGAGGTTGAAGTACCGCGCGTTGCTGGCGTTGATGACGCGGAAGCGGTACCGGCGGCGCGCGACGCGGAGGAACGGCCAGGCCTTCCCGTTGACGGTGATGGCCTCGCCGAAGTACTCGGGCTGCCACTGCGGGTGCGCGCGCGGGACGTCGCCGGTGCAGTTCATGTAGACGGAGCCGTCGGCGTAGAAGCTGCGGTCGGCGAGGACGAGCACCCGGTCGAAGGCGTCGCCGCACGGGAGTCCGATCGGCCGCTCCGTCGCCGGGTTGCGGATGACGTAGGCCCCGAGGAGGCCGGCGAGGAGGTTGGCGCGGGTGAGCCCGAGCGCGTGGTCGTGGTACCAGAGGACGCCGCCGGGGGACTGCGCGTTCGGGTACGCGTACGTGGGCGTCGTCCACGCGGGCCCCGTCTCGCGGAACCCCGCAGTGAACCAGGCGTTGGCGTTGCCGTCGGACCGCGGCGGGTGGACGCCGCCGTGGAGGTGGACGACGGTGGGGATGCCGCCGTGCCTGGGGATGGCGGTGGGCACGGTCGGGTCCCACGGCAGGATGTGGCGGTCGGGGAGGTGGTTCTCCCACGTCACCCACAGCGGGACACCCTGCAGGGCCTCGATGGTAGGCCCGGGGAACGTGGCACTCGCCGCCGACGTGCCGAAGACGAACACGGTGGTCGCCGGCAGGTCCCGATGGAATTTCTGCAGATTATCGAGCACTTAGCCATCATCGTCAACGTCAAGGCAGATGAAACAGAAGGAACTAAACCATCGACGTACGTACCCATTTTTTCTGGTACATCCCGATGGTGAGGTGAACAGGCGTCGGCCGGCCGTACTTGGTGGCGTAGCCCAAGACCTTGGGCATCTGAGGGAGCTCGTCGACGTACATTTCCAGAGAACCGGCTACCTTCTCAAGCGTATCCTCCGACAACGACTGCGGCCTGAACCCGGCGGCGACGCCGGCGATCAAGAGGAGGAGGAGAACGGCTAGCTCTGCTCTGGCCACCATTTTCCTCCTTTCCTCTGCAAACGGAGCAGCCAAGATCGAAATCATTTATTAGTAGGTCAAGATAACAGATAGTGGCTTCAACTCATCGTTACGAGCTCAAATTTAGTGCCGCATAGATGTCTTAGTGCTGCCCGGTGGCTGCGGTGGTTTGCACGATCGACTAGACTTATTGAGATTGTACATGATGAGCTCTGCACTAGCTGTGTGATATATTGGCGAGAAATGCAGCATGCATCAAATCTACTGGTATATATGTATGCTATCATGTGCGTTCCATTCCATATGTGCACTGCCTAAGTTTATGCGTAGTGGAGCCAGCACTAGGTCAGAATACATCGTCACCGAAGTTTGGTGATGGCCGCATGCCATGCCTGGCAAAAAACACGATCCTGTGGGTGCGTAGTCAGGTGGTGGTCAAAACCGGATACATGAAGATTGTGACGTAACTGAACAAGGATACTGGTAGATGATAGCGTGGATACTCGGAACCCTTCCAGCAGCAACATCTCGCAGGTATGCGTATGCCCGTTTCAATCGAGAGATCAGAATGCACGGGTTTGGGTCCTGAACTTCAGAAAGGGCAATAGCAGCAGTTGAACTGGAAGAATTTGGTGAGGAGAACCACCCGATAGTTTTACGTACAAGACTTCAGCAACTCCCATACTTCATACTTTATTTAAAAAAAAAACTGGGGATAACAGGGAAGTGAAATGTAACAGCTTCAGGTCCTTTGGATTGCAAGAAGGAAAAAAAATCAAATGAAATTGAATCGTTATTTTTTTTTTTTTTGAAATTCCTGAGTTCAAGAGGAGGCGTCGTTATACTATTTACAGAGAACAACCTAAACATCTCAACTAAAAAATCTTCAACCCAAACCCAGGGTAGGGTAAATAAAGGATCTGCTCACATGTAAAAACACACGATGAAGAATTAGCTGCCTCCCGCATGTTCAGGTAGAACAAATGTAATGCGAGGCAATAACCATTCAGAAAATAGAGTATGAGAAACAGATGACCAACAGAGTTTGTTCTCAACAGCATTGCGCTGTAAAGCCTGTAATGCACTTGCCAGTGTGAGTTCGTGAAACCAACAATAAAAACAAAAATACATTTGTAGACCCACAAACACTTTTTTCTGGAATTTCCAGGCCTGGTTCCAGCTTGAACACGCTACCCTGGTCTTTGAAGAACCCTGCAAGCCTAACAAAAACATCAACTTTACAGGGTAGCTCAGTTCCACGTTCAGAATAGTTCATTTGGGGCTGCACATTTTCCAAATGTTAAAAATGAAACAACAAATGTTGAATGTACATTTATATGGAAATTGGTGCTAAAGTTACCATATTTCCAGAACCCAAAAGAAAACAATCCAGGTACAAGTCACTCAAGAAATCAACTTTCTTGGACAGTTTCTGTTTTTCCAAGGTGCTCGTACTGGTCACAGTTAGCTCCTGTGCCCTTGAAAGCTGTAACGAACCGTGGTAAGATTTTGGCTAATGCAAGCTTGAAACCAACAGAGCTCTAGTTGTCCTTGCTTCTGCCAGTGGTACAAGCATCATCAGTGAGCGTGCCAACCACGTTTCCTTGCAAATAGGCCTCGCAAGCTTTAAGGATGTACTGACCACGCTTGCGAAAGTGGCCTTTCACAAACTCCTCAAAATGCTGCAATAATCATGGATAAAATAGTCAGAACATAATAGGCACTGAATAAAAGTATGATAAATTTTTAATAAGTGCCGTATTAAAAAAAATTAACCATTAAATACATGATGGAGACATCAAGATTAGATTGCATGCTTAATACTAGATGACAAAATCGCACAATACAAACTCAGTACTTAGTTCCTACTTTACTTTTTTTTTAAAAAAAAAGAAAGACCTGAGCTCGTAAAGCTTCCTTAGCTGCAATGTTCATGCATATGTTTGCTTACAATGAACAAATAGACATGGCTTTTAAGCGATAGAGTAGGATCGGAAGTAATCTGGATTGACTTGGTAATAACATAGTACACAGATGCAGTAACTCCAAAGAGGGGAAGTTGCATTACCATAGGAGGCCGTCTCAAGATATATAACATTGATTTCAAGTTCAGCAGGTAAGTGTTCTCATTATATGGCACTGCATTCTTCTCCCCTTCAACAGTACCAACTTGCTTCTCATATACAGCTTCATTAAAATAGGGCTTTTCATTGAGAACCAAACCCTGAAGCGAAACTAACACTTGGAGAATGCTTGATGATGATGGATCCCATACTTCGTTCCCTCTGCCAGTCCAGGTGTTCAAGAGACTTAAGCAAACCTTGCCATCCACATAGAGGTTTGGATTTACACGCAAACCAATGGTAGTATGCTGACTATAATTTGACAAGAGAATGGGCATGAGAAAATTACTCAGGAGAATTCAATAAAATGTGGTAAATTACGATAAAAGGGCAACAATTAGGGTGGTGTAATTACAATTACCAGAGGAACATGTGGATACTCAGGTGGAAGGTGGAAATCAAAGAAGAAAAAGCCATCTTGGTACGGTGTTACACTTGCTCCAATAATCACGGCTCTTATGAGATCCATACGATCCTCAAATACCCTGACATAAATGCAGTCTACAAATGAAGCAACAAGAACATCAGCCAATCATATTTTGTTGTCTTTAGCCGTTCCTATTAAACATGTCATTTTTGTCTTTAGAGTTTTAGTTGTTTGTATTAAATAAAACAGACCTGGCAGGTTCTTCTCAAGTATGCTCCATTCCTGCTGCACTTTTTTGACCCACATTCTTCCATCACTACCCTATTAAACATCATTTATTAATGTACTTGACTCTAGCAGTGAAACACCGAAAAAACACTCCAATCACAGATAACTGATGTTTTCTACACACATACAAAATTATTATGCTATATTGTTATGAAACTGCTTTTCATATTTCAAGACATATTATTTTTCTAGATGTTAAGCCTCAATATACAAAACAACATAATTTAATGGTAAAAATTGAATGTGCAAGTATGATAATGCACTCAAATACTGAGCATAATTTGATTGAATGTGCGGTGTACCTGTGCTGTGTTTTCAAGGTAGTGGTGGTCTGGAGGACATTGCAGAACATCAAAGTGCTTGAAGCATTCAGAATCTGCAGGATAATCAGCAATATCCACATCTAAAGACTTGCTAGTAGACTCACCTGTTGTCACAGTTGCATAATCCGGTGCTGACATATGGTTCTCATTTTTTTCAGTGTCATCACCAGGTTCTGAAACTTCATTAGACTGGTGAGATCCAACTTCATCCATAGCATCCGCATTTGATCCATCAAAATGCCTTTTACCTTGACCAAATAGTTCACTCGCCAAGCGGGTCATAAAGCCAAAAGCAACTGAAGTGGACCAGTTGCAACAGGACTTCCATCCTGGGAACTGAAAGAAGTCAGAGAACCATTTTTCCTTTCAATATTAATCTCATCTACATTTTGAGAATTGGCCTGAAACAGGATGCATGAATCAGAATAAATGGAAACTAAGTGCTTCGCAGATATATAACTATTAATATTTATAGTTAGGCAGTAGAGAATACCTGTGCAGAATCATCAACTAAACCCATATCATTGTCATCGACAGTCTCCCAGGTAGCACCATCAGAGACAGATCCATCATCTAGTGAGGCCGCCTCATCTTCTTCACGACCAATGACATATATTGCATGAGGCCCAACCTGAAACAATAGGAGAGATCGTTAAAAACATTATAGGTAGTGCAGTACTGCAGAATAGTTTTCAGGGAAGAATCCAAAGATCAACAATTCAGCTGAAGCTTAAAAAAAGAACTCTTTTTGTGGGAGTTGTTGACTACCTTAGACTTCGACCTATCACCCCAAATAACTTCAATCTTTCCATCTTCAAGGCCGATTATATTTCCAGCCCATGAAAGACTTGTAAATAGGGCACTTGAATCTTTTTGTGGAAACTGATCTCCTGCATTAACATCAGGGAGAGCCACTTCTGAAGTGGCCAATCCTTCTGAGGAATCTACATTCTTATCTAGTTTTATTTTGTTCTCACTACTGAGTGATTCAATAGGATGTGAAACAGATAGCAGGCGAACAACAACATCTCCATAGCAGTAATCATAATCTCGATGACCATCCAGTTCATATGCGCTCATAATTTCATTACACTCTATTTCGTTGGGCTCCTCTGGGTACAGCGAAGGCTTAAACCATGATACAGATGCAGTTCGGTCCTTCGCATTAACACTTCTCACAAGACCAACACGCTTTGGCTCAGAAGAATCATCAACATCATTTGAGATCTTGTCCACAACATACAGCTCCGGGAAGAATTCATGATCATTTGGACTATGAATAGGAATTAGTGATGTGGAAGTTACACCGCATTCCTTTGTCCCATCCTGCCAGATTACATCAACTTTAGTATGTGAATTTGCAATGAGCAGAGCTCGTTCAAAGCTATCATCTCTTCTCTTTGTTCTTTTGTCCTTTTTTAGAAACACTTTCCTAATCTTTTTTCTGTGTTGCATTGTCCAGTGACCCATCTTTTGGGATGGTTGATACTCCAGTTCCTGATTCTGATTCTTTGCCTACAGAAGAATTATCTCCATCTGACATGCTCAACCCATCTGCATGAGAATCACCCTCTGTTTGCATGTGATTCATATCTGTTTTGGTCTTTTGATCTTCAGCTTGAGCTTCAGCAACATCATATGGTAGGCTTGAGTTTTCTGAGCATGCATCCTTGTTTATCATGTACTCATCAGAGTTCAATTCTTTTCTTTCTGAACTTTCAATTAAAGTGTCATCAGCACATGATGACGTGTATCGAGAAGGAAGGCACCAGTCAGTTAGTTGCCAGTTTGCATATGAGAAACAAGACAGGAGATTCAGATCCTTTGGGTTCTGCTCCTCCAAAGGACCAGGTTGCTGATCTGTAGCAAAGTGTGCAGATGCAAGCCAATAGACTATAACAGCAGCGCTTTCTACCTTTGTAATAGTACCTTCAAGACGATTTGCTTTCCACAATCCACTCAGCCATCTTGATGTTTTGAAAACAGATGATGATACTGCTTTCACACGCTGTCCTGGATAGAAGGGACAAGCTGTATCGGGATGTATCGGACCTGATGCTGGTCTAAGGCGCGTAGGATCTGCCCTGGTGACTTTACAGACAGAGCCATCATCAAACAACACATTAACATTATCCAATACTTCATCAACTCGACCAAGCCACAGCCCAGAGATAACATAATCACTAACATTGAATTCTCTGACATGTCTCAAATCTTTAGAGATACACCCTTAATCATATCCCCATTGGCACCTTGCAAATCTACCACAAGATTTACATCCACAACAAGCCCCATCAGTTGGATCTGAGGCAGAAGCAACTAGATCTCCATGAAGGAAACTTCTATCGACAACAACTACATCATCAATATCTTCAGTTTTTTCACTACCATCTACACATAATACTCGAACTTTGTTATCAGGCAAAGAACTCTGGCTGTCGACCTCAGATCCATTACTGGCATTATCACCATCAGTGCCACCCTTTTCAGCCTCACTAACATTTTTATGTTCATGCTCCTCAGTATCAGTAGCACCATCATTATCATCATCATTAGTGACGCTACCTTCAGAATCATATTCCCCTGCTACCTCCAACACTAATCCACGTGCATCCTCTTTTGATTTCAGACTGACAACATCTTCTCTGTAAATAAAGAAATCTGGTACTTTTACAGGATTAATAGTATGCTTAGACTCCTCATCTTCCTCATTATGCTTGGCAGTATTTGCTGAGCCATTTGGTAAGTTTTCCATGCTTGGAGACAACTGTAAAAGTAGATTTCCAGCACTCGAGTAACCTTTTTATCTTACTGAATAATATAGAATGTGTTCCAAAATTGGACCAGGGACAAGAATGAAACTGGAGTCAAGACATAAAATAAGCTAGATTAAAAAGGCATAACATAAGAAAACATATATGGTCCTTCTTAAACTAAACTTTTCCTTAGTACAGGGAACAAACATCACCAGTAGGTAGGACAAACAAAAATGATTTACAAGCTCCTCTGGAATGTGCAGAAAGAGAATGGAATCAACGAATGCTTAGTAACAAATTGAATAGTATGTTATAGGATACTCGTATCAAAATAGATGACATATTATTTCCTTAAAGCATATTTTTGCCCCATTTAATATACCTAACAAAAAAGCTCAAAACACTACCGTTGTGCACCCTTATACAAAAGTTTCATCAAGAAATAATGGTGGTCAAGATGAAGTATCTAATACCGGTTGTGCTAAATTTTGAGTTCTGCTACAAGGATTAGTCTGCCTCATCTAACATGGGAACAACATAATTCATCTAAACCAAGAAAATGATTTAGTAAATGTTTAGCAAGAAAAAGAGACAAGTTTTTTCTAAAAGAGATCTAGAGACATATAAAGTACGGATTCAACATTTGACATTAAAAGCAGGAACCGACCAGCAATGAAGCTAAAAGACCCTACACACTTCAGGGACCGACCCCTTTGTGCCCACTGGGGATATATGTTGAACGTTTAAGACATTTCTACTAGTCTAACAAGGCAACCTTTTCCCAATTCTAGCAAGGCGAACAACCCTGAGCACAGTACGCCATTGACCGTATTGCAGTTACAATCTAAGCACCACAAGTCCGCAAGCAATGAATATGCCAGGATCGAGGCCAACAAGCAGCCTCCCATCTAGCTACCATAAGAGCGTCGAAACAGCCGCCCGTCCATCAGGACGCAGCTAATCCGCACCAGCAGCCACATTGCCATTGGCACCGGCCACACGCCACAGTGCACGCCACCAACGAACTGGAACAGGGATATTAAAGTATAAAACTCATCGGCGGGTGGAAATCCTACACGCCAAGATTGAGTTACTAATCAACGAACCAGCACGCCAAGATCAGCACGAGGCGGCCGTCCAAGTACCCGGAAAACTCTGGGGAGTGGAAACTGGAAAGCGATGAGGATGGGCACGGACTGACCTTGGGCGATCCAAGCGGCGGGAACCAGCGACTGACCAGGACGAGAGGAGGAGGATGAGGAGGAGGCGCCGGTGAGGCGGACGAGTACCCTAGTGGAGAGACGGACGGGCGGGGGAGAGGAGACGGGGGCGAGACGAGCCGAAGGTTTGCGAGAGGCGGCGAGCCGGCGAGTTGCGCAGAAGGCGAGAAGAAGGAAACAGGAGCAAGCTTGAATAGGGCCCTAAGCCTCAACAGGAGTTCGGAGACGGAGGCCGACGTAAGCCGTAAGGCTGGACTTGGAGCCTCGATGGAGACACGGCCTCGGCGCGGCAAGGGGCCGAAGGGCACGGTCGGCTAGCGGCTAGCGCCAACCTCCGCGTTCGATTGCTGTTACGTTCAAACACATGGCCTGAAGAAATGATACTGCTCAATATGTCGGTGGCCATGTTCAGATGCAAAGAAACGAAGTTAAAAAGGTAAACGCATTTAGAGGCTCTAAATAAAAGTCACACGTATTAAGGACCACAACCGAAAGGCTCCTGAGAGGCAAAAACTTAAAGATTTCCCTATGATCTATCCGAAACGACAGTGTGGTTACAATAACAAGAGAACGTCTCAAATGATAGCCGCTTAAGGTGGCAAAGCATCAACATAATGAACCGTGGATCACTTGAACTGTGTGATACAATGCAATAGTAACAAAATCACAATCAACACAACTCTAAAAAACTGACAAAACGTCTGATGCTTCGGGGACAGGGAAAAACAAAATAAACATCAGTGTCCTTCTCAGCCCTGATACAAATTCAGATGCAGAACACTAACAACAAAAAAAGTCTTTTCACAAATACAGGAAAATAAAGCTTGAAACAAAATGTACAGAAAATTGAGGACAACAATCACCGTGAACAGACGATGCTATGGCCTGAAAGTAAAAGCCACCATATCAACAAGTACAGAAAGAGCAGTTTATTTTAATGGAAGACGTCCTCAATGCAAAACGGAATGGGCAACGCCTATTGCTGCACCAGCTTCCAAACACGAATGCAAGCATCCTCGCCAGCAGTCACCAGGGTATCATTGTCAACAAATGTTAAGCCATGAACCCCACCAAGATGGGCTCCTTTGATGGTGATGCGACTGGCCGCTGGCTTATCAATTTCATATACAATTGCACAGGTGTCTAATGAGCCAGTGGCTATCAAACGACTGTCAGGCGACCAAGCCAGGCAGTTTATCCGAGCTGTGTGGTACAACATATTCTTCAGCTTGACCTGAAAACAATACAGAAATTACTGGGATGTAAATATACATTGCTACTTTGAAATGTAATTGAATTAAACAAATAAAAAGAGAAACAAAGAGGATTAAGTCCAATTTACTCCCCTCAAGTATAGTCAAAGTCCAAATAACCCCCTAAACTATGATTTGGTTTATTTTACCTCGTTAAAACATGATTTTAGGTCAATTTACCCCCTCGTGCAATTTGTCTTTTTTTTTTTTAATTCTTCTTACACAAGCATAATCTTAAGGTTAAACTTTATGAGATAATAATGCATATCATAACACATATTAGAAAAATATGTCTTCATTTTTTACCATTCTTTTGCATATAGTTTGTATTCCAAAGATTAATTTATTATTTAATATCTTTGATTATAAAAAAATAATGATAAAAAGTTATAATTATTTCTTTAATATGTGTTATGATGTTCTTTATCATGACGTAAAGTTTGATCTTAAGATTATGCTTTGCTTTGTGTATTGAGAAACAAAAAAGACAAATTGCATGAGGGGGTAAATTGACCCAAATCGTATTTTGGTGGGGTAAAATAAACCAAAATATAGTTTAAGGGGTTATTTGGACTTTAGCTAACCTTGAGGTTAGTAAAGTGGACTTTATCCTTTAGATAATTGGTAGCATGTTTTCAGCAATATGATTCAGTGATTCACAACAAACAGCACATTGAATTGTTTTTCTTTTCATCTAAGGATAAGTGAATTCTAGAATCTATTTTTCTCCATTCAGGCTAATCCAACTCTGCAATCATGTATCCACCACTGATCGCATTAGTAATGATTACAAGGTTATGAATGGTTATGGATCAAGATCATGGTTTCAATTCGGTTGTTACATGACAAGGCAAAACACACAGTGGAGCATGAACTTGGTAGTGCCGGAGTAATATTGAAGATTAACAATGTACTAAAAGCTAACAAGTATAAGCTGCAAATTGTCATAAAATCTACACATTATATAGAGCATTACCGGACAAATTTCAAGACATTTCGAAATAAGAAAAAAAAGGACAGACCAATATTCATTCTTTCTCAAGTGAAAAAAAAAAGATGACACTGAAAGTACCTCTCTACTTGTTCGATCCCACACAACAGCTTCCCTGTTGGCATCAGCAGAAGCAAACATAGAAACATCTGGAGAGTAATGTATGGAAGTAATAGCACCCCGGTGCTTCTCAAGCACAGCTTCTTCTGTAAGTGTATCCCCAATGATGGAATAGATCCGCAATTTCCCATCTTGCGCTCCGACAGCAGCTTCAGAGCCATCAGGAGAAACAGAAGATGAAGTGATCGTGTAATTAACTGTGGTTGTTGATATGACTTTCGAGTTGTGCAGTAATATGATCCCAGAATCTGTGGTAACCAAGGCAAATTCCGGTTTCTGAACTGTAAGGTTCAAAGCATTTGGCTGACCTCCTACGTCAACTGACTCAGCATCTCCACACTGGTCAGCATTAAGTGGAATTCTGAAGATCTGCTTTTCCAGGAAAAACTATTAGGTGTCCATCATAACTGAACCTAACTATTCTTCAACCAGGAAAATGAAATTATGACATTCAAAACTTATCATCAGTATTAACGAATACAAAAGGCATTTTCCTTAAGCATCTCAAATTTTAGAAATCAATTGGACATCATATTAGCTAATTATCTCCTTGATTAATTGCACATTTCCTAAAGAATGATGCAGATTATAATACTTTCAAGCTATTACTTTTTATCGTAAAATATTCAAAGGAATTACCTGTTGTTTCCAACTATAAGATTTTAATCAATAATCAACAATGATATATGTATACATTAGTTTCATACAATGACTTGTGTGGGTTAAATTGTTGAACACGAATTTTGTATTAACTTAGAAATGTAGCATGTAAGAGCAGGTGCACAATGATCAACACCTTGGATTAAAATCTACAGAATGCTTATAACAACTAACGCTCCTAAAATATACGAGCCTACGCATAATGATCATCGTCTTTGCATTAAAAGTTCAAAACCTACACTATCATCAGTACAAAGCAGTTGAGACTCTTTGAATAGGTAAAGAACTAAAGATTAGAACAAAGCTCTGAGATTGTACTTTATTTCCCCAGGAATGTAAAGAAATTGCATATGAACTCCTAGAAGATATCAGATGAAACAGTAGGAATACAGAGAATCTGTTGAATTTCTCACCTTATTATCATATCCTGAGGTCACAAGCTCTTCTTCTACTGCAGCGAAGCATTTGATCTGAGTGTTGTTCTTACGCATCAATCTGCCACCATATCCAACACCCTGTATCCATCTCATGATAACACCGTCGTAGCTTGTAGAAAGTACAGTTCTTGGGTTACTTTGTGGAAGCAAAACCAAAGAGCTAATAGTCTTCAAATGTCCTGCAAATGTCACTGGTTCCTGGTCTGGATTGCTTGCAGAAAACACATTAAATGTCCCGCCAAGAGAAACTGTCACGAGATAGTCGTTTTGCCAAAGGCAACCTACAAGCATGTCATCCACACCTCCTATGCCAGGACAAACCAAAGTTCTGTTCAATTTTCCAGTTGCATCCTCCATGATATCCCATACTTTTGCAGTTTTATCAGCAGAAACTGTTAGAACCTAAAGGTTCGGATAAAGAAGAGGTAGCCAATGAGTGCCAACCAGTTCAAGGGAATAAAAGGCTGACACACTATGCTGTCTAAAAATTGTACTTAGGTACAATTAAAGGTTCAGTCTAACTAGTGTTTCTTAGGTAAAAAAAAAAAAAAGTGATGATATATGGGCTTTATCTCAAATAAGGCATATATAAGTAAGTAAAATGGATGCATCATGCTGCCATAGGTTAGCTGCTGCATTGAGCAATCCGTGAATGAGCTAAAATATCTAGCAATAGAGCTATATGATCCGACAACCACGTAAGCAAATCATGCTATATGATCAACAACATTGCATTATGTGAAAGTCGATTTTAAAAAAATCCACATCTAACATGAGACCAAATCTTGATCCAATTTAAACTCAGGACGTTTAGTATGTATAGCATGATAACTAACTGGAAATAGTCAATAAAAAAATACTTGTTTACTGTCGGGACTCCAGCTAACGGCATATATGCTCCCCGTGTGACTGCCTTCAGTGGAAAGTTCACCAATCTTCTCTCCAGTTTTGCCATCATATATTAAACCCCTCTTATCTGAACTCACAGTGATGAACTTACTTCCATCAGGAGAATAACGGATACAGTTAACAAAATTTGAGTGGTCCCTGAAATTTGAAGTAATAACAACTTGTAAAATGTTTCTACCTAAGAAGTGCCAGAAATTACATACACAAGATAAGGTAGAAGTGAACAGCATAAAAATGTGCTTCTGAAATATGTAGTTAACATGAATCCAACAAAGCTTGGCCTCATAAGGGAACATTCTACTTTGAATGCGGAGAAAATACATAGAATCTATAGTTAACAATCATTCTACCTTAAGTCAGGTTAAGTTGTCACATTTGAGTGAAGAATCAGACATCAGTCAACTGGATCGAGCTTTCTTGACACCTAGACGCTGCAAACAAGTGAATTTCTACTTACAGAATTCAACAAGACAAGACCCCCCCCCCCCCACACACACACACACCCTCCTCCCAAAAATGGAAGATGGCAGCCCTATTGATGCGGAAAATAGATCCTGGAATACTCAAAAATACAATGCCACTTTTTGTTAAGACATGACTGATAGTTTAGATGCCTGCTCTTGTAATCCATGTACTCTGATAATCAATACCAGATATAAAAACCTACAACATTTGCAAAAGACAAGGAAGATGGAAGGAATAGATATGGGTCCAGAAAAACTATAAAGTAACAGGTTAATAGCACAAATCTGAGCACATCCACAATCCATCAATCATTACAGACCTTATGGAATGCTTGAATTTGAATGGTGGTCCTTCATAAAAGTTAGCAAGAAAATCTTCACCACAGGTTACAATGCGAAATGGCCTTGTTGGCTTAAAGTCGCAGCTCAGAACCCTTTTTGAGTGCCCGTCAAAGTCGCCAACTGTACTGCCAGAGTCCCAACTGCACAGTTCAGAGAATATGTCAAAAAATATATATATGTAAGCACCTCCTAAGTGAACAAAAACAACAACCAAGCCTTTAGTCCCAAGCAAGTTGGGGTAGGCTAGAGTGAAACCGTAAGAAATTATGTTCTAAGCCTACTTGGACTAGGAGGAATTTGTAGCAAGCCTGCAATTTAGATACGAAGTTAAATAAAATCCTAACCAAATCACAATTGGAACAAAAAAAAAATAGCACGATAACCTGATCAATGTCCATTGGAATTGATTTTTCTGATCTAAATGTTAATCAAATAATTCAGATCAAAACAAGGACAGGGAAATGTCAATGACTAAAGCTGGTTTCCTTAATTGCGTCACAATTTTAATTTAAAGAGTTCTATTGTGCAGAATCCAAAAAACATCCAGATTTCTATCAATTCCTTATTCAGACAATAAACTCCCGAGCCTTCTATTTCCACCTGAAGAAAATTGAAAAATCCATTATTCACATCGTAGATCACTTCTTAAAATCCATAGCATTACGTATCTCACAATGCGATATGACTCACTGCAGTAATAGAAATACTGAAATACGAGTCCTAGAATGGCAGCAATCGGTATTCTCTCCCAAAATCATAATCACAGCGATCCCACAAAAAGCAAGGCCGATTGGCTTTCCCCACTCACATCGAAATAGAAGGGGCACTCACACGAATGCACGGACGAACGACTTTCCCTTTCCATCCCCAGAGACGACGATGCGGAGGCCGTCGGGGGACCAACGGAGGTCGTCGACGCGGCCGGAGAGGGGGCGGAACTCGGCCTTGAGCGCGCGGTCGCCGTAGCGGCCCCAAACGCGGACGCATCCGGAGGCGTCGGCGGAGGCGACCCACTCGCCGTTGGGGGAGAAGCGGGCGACGGTGGTTGGGTAGGCGTGGTCCTGGTAGGCCCAGGCGTCGAGGGGGGCGTCGAGGCGGCGGATGATGACGCTGCGGCCGGTGCAGTATGCGATCGTTTCAGTCTTGGGGTCCCCGGCTAGGAGGATCCCGCGGCCGCGCTCCGTTGCCGGCGAGCACACGTACGTCTCCACCAGTTGCGCCATTTTCTCTCCTTCCTTCGCGTGATCTGAGGTCGCGGGTTGGGACGGTGGGGAGGGAGGGGCCGGAGGGCGAGGTGGCGATGATTATATTACCGATCTACGTGTACGAGCGAATGGACACGTAGCATTTTTTTCCTCCGACATGTGGGACTAAGCCGTGCTTTTTTAAAAAAAATCTGGGACCAAGCCATGCTAACTCGTCGTGAAGACATACCCGAGTTGTGGTGTTGTCATATTAAAATGTATCCGTCCAAAAAAAATGTGAAAAGGTGGAGTAACATGTAGCTGTACCATGATACAAGCTGAGAGCGACACACAACGCTGTCTTTGTTTCAGCTTTTCAGTTGGATTTTTCAGTTGAAAATTTAAAAATCGAGAAGCTGAAACAAACAAGATTTTGAAAAGCTGTTTTTTGAAATGCTGAAAAGCTAGCTTTTGCAGAAATAAACTAAAAACTGAAAAGCTCACTGAGAGCTGCTTTTCTAGCTTTTAGTATGCAAAGAAGCTAAATATATATTATAAAATCTAATATCTAAATTTCACCAGCCAACTTTTCAACTAGCCACCAGTTAGTTTTTTTAAAAGATCAAAAGCTCCAGCTCTAAAAAGAGGGCCTAAGTCTCTGTTTGTTTACCGCGGTTTTGCCGCTTCACGTAAAAAAATGCCCGCTTTTGCTTCCAAACGAAAAATTTCTCCGCTGCGTTTTTGTCCCGCGCTTCTCCTCTATGAACTACGAATCCGCTTCTTTTGGCCACGCCTTGCGACCAGCTTCCTCTAGACGCGCGTCGCTCGGGTCGCGCAGCCTCGCCCCCGTCGCCGCCCCGCCTCCGCCACCTCGCCGTCGTCGTCGCTCGGGTCGCACAGCTTGGGCACTGCCGCCGCTCGGGTCTCGTCGCCGCCCGGACCCCGCCGCCACCGCTCGGGTCGCACCGCTCAGGCCCGCTAGCCAAGCTCGAGCGCGCCGGCTCCGGCGCTGCTAGGGGAGCCTGAGCTGGCCAAGCTCGAGCCGCGCCGCCGTCGGACGTGGGGGAGGTGCTTGCGCCACCGCACGTGGGGAGATGCTCGCGCCGACCGCCTTCGCCGCTGACGGATTGTCAAACGTGCGGCTTTTTAAACGCCGCTTATCGGGTCCGGATCCGGCCAGCTGCAAAAAAGCAAGCTTCCGTTTAAGTTTAAGCGATACAAAGAGGGCATAAGCCCTCAATCAATCAAAGGCGCTTGTTGATAATTTCTGTTTAAAATACTTGCCACATCTTTTAAAAAAAGATAATTATATAAACCACCCATAATTCTAAGTTTGATATTCCCACCTATAAATATTTATTTATGAATCCCCAGCTAACTACTTAGATTTCATTGCAACAAACATTCTCCAATTAACACATGCTTAATTGATTCAACCCGTTTACTTTCACTTGGAGCAGCTGATGGAGTCTTTTCTCGAACTCGCAACCTTTTAGGAATATAACTTTATTATTTTTTTTATGTATTATGTAGGAAAATGTCGATTAGAGTTTTGTCATCCCGTGATTTTTTTTTTACAATGTGCACATATTTTTCCAAGACTATGACGAATTTCTCTGTATAAGTAGTGTTAACTTAGTTAACTTGGTGTTTATCGATTCTAGTTTGTGCCCAGGTCCTCTAAATTGTCGTGTTCAAGTTAGAGATTGTAGTAGTTGCTACAGTAAAATCTAGAGAATTGAACTATGATATGTATTAGTACCATAACAGAAATTGTTCACGAGGCTTTGTAACATTAAATGTAGACCATTTTGTTTCGAATCGAACGGTTGGAAATAGAACCAAATTCACACTGCACTGTTTTCTCTGAATTGAACTCACAACTTCAAACGATCCCATTCCCTTTAGTTCGCCGAAAACATGCAAAAAACAATTGAGCAAATGTGAGTTGGGTTGGTTTTTACATTAGTAATGCTACTTTGCGGGTGGATGGGAATTTGCAACAGAAACTTTTAGTCAACTTTAATAATAAAATCGTGCTTTTTTAAAGTAGAGAATAATAAAATGTAAGGTCGAGGAACTAGATTTTGGTGGGCCGTATGCAATGAGAGACTTTTGGAAAGAGGTTTTTGTTCAACAAGGCCCAGTGGACCACTATTTTCGGTCCACGGCCTCGTCTTCCTCATGGTCGTGCTGCATTGCGCGGCGCCGTGTCTCTCCTACCATTCCTGCTGCCGAGCGTTATTTCATCGCCGTTAACGCCGTTGTTCCGCCGCCGCACGCCAAGGTGCAGGCTGTGCAGCACACCGGGCGCGTGCGCCTTCACCCCGCGTTACCGCCTGAGGAGTTAGGACGCGTTATCTGTCCTCTGAAGTAAGTCTGAACACGCCTAGTAGGGAACCTAGGCAAGGAATTGCCTCCCCTCCTCTCTCCATCCCCATTCGCTCACCCGCCTCCGTCACCCTTGCACGATTTCCCTCCATTTCGGCCAGTGTTTCAGGCCCCTCCCATCCATGGCTCGCCGCCTCCTCGCCAGACACTTACTCCCTCACCTCCGTCTCCACGCGCGGCTCCCCGTGCCGCGAACTCCGGCTATCACGCGCTGCGTCGGCCTGCTAACTCCACTGACTGTCGACTCCGCCTGCCTAAGGTGCGGATTGTTCGAATTCGGTCGCTTCGTTTTCTTCTCTGCTCTTGAATGCAGTGATGAATTGTTATGTTTACTGATATCTACTATACAATGACGCAGTCGTGTCACCTAGTTCAATTCGTAGTTTCATACTCATGTAGTAGCCAATATGCGTATTTGGGTCTGTTGATTGGGGTTGTAGCTGTAGTTACAGCGTTCCCCCTTTTGCCGAGTTTGGGTGCTTTGGAAGAAGTAGGCACTCAGTGCTCTATGCACTTTGACACTGTGATTTGTTGCTGTATTTGCCGAGGTTCATAAGAAATGCTGTACAACTGAAATGATTAACAATTACTCTCTTGGATATGTAATCCCATTTCCTCTTGGAAAAAAAACTAACTGTATATATCTTGAGATAAATAACCTTGGGCTTATATACCGACAAAGAAAAGAAGAAAAGTGTATTGCAAGTTTCAGATGCCACTTCATATCGCAACCCCATCCTCATTGTGATGGACATTGCACCCTCCTTTTCCCTGTTATACTCTTTTCGGCTGAAGTGCCTGGTACATAGGAGATAGTATGCACATGCATACTGTGTTGTTGATTTCAAATGAAACGGTATTACAAATTCTTTTGGCCGGTACATGTTTGTGAAGTTCCGTATGTTGCAGTAAGTTGCTCCTTCTTGATAATTTAGTTAAATTAGTCACTTTGCCTCGAGCCAAATTGTGTCATTAGTCTAACATATGTTGTTTATTGATATTAATGGATCAATGCACCCTTTGAGGGAGTACAGTTTATGCTGAAGGAATTTTCTTTATCCAGGAGCATGATATTTTGCTGATGATCGCTCACGTTATGACCTGTTTGGTAAAAGAAGGCCAGGGGATCAAGAGTTTAGAAAAGCTTGGCAAGAGGGTGTTGGTGAGGTGGAATGTCCTTGGACAGGTAGTGATGATGATGAGAAAGAGAATGATACAGAATTAGAGAGAAATCAAGAAAGTGAAGAGACAAGCAGAATAAAATGCAAATCTCATTGATGCTGATGACAACGACGAGTTAATAAACATATGCCTTGAGAGTGATGGAGATGATATGACTTTTGGAGTGGAAGTGAATATAATGACGACGATGATACTCCTACTGAGGTACATTCTAATGGAAGGACTGGTTGAATATGTAGAATTGTGGGAGGGTGGACCAAAAAAGCTTAATATTTCTTTAAGGAGATACAAATTCGTATGAGGGACCCTAATTTCATTCTTTTTTTTCCAGAGTTGAAGTTAAAGCCAAAGATTAAGTTGGTGTCAAGGAAAAAGTGGCAGAAAGTACGAGCCAGGAAGAGGAAAAAATGACACATGCTGAGCTGAGATAATTGCAATGTATTTATCTTCTAGATTCCACTCTTGAGGATCAGACATTAGATATATGTTTATAATGTTATCTGCAACCACTACAAATATAATGGCATAAGTACTTTAAGAAAAGAATATATTAATTCATTATCCTATTTGAATACTTTAGGTTCTATCCATTTACATTGGAATGATGGGAAATTGGGAGTCTAGTCTCTAATGCCTATCTGACTTGATTGGCCTCTGTAACCTTTAACACATATCATCAGATTTGATTTCCTCAATTGCCATTTTACAGCTTGAAACCACGGAAGGGTGATCAGCTGGAATTGGTGCCCTTGTATAGCTCCCTTGTATTTGGGGGGCCAATGGCTAGTGTCCTTCCAAAAACTCACAATACACAAGTTGAAGCCACTATAGTATTATAGTTTCATGAATATAATTGGTGATTGGTGTTTATATTGAGGATTATGGAGGTCAGGTTATGTGTCGCTGACTTGTATATCTATATCACTAGAAGCTTTTTACATCTTTTGCGTCTATCTTCATGCTGAGTTATTAATTTAATTCACAAAAGTAGTTCAACAGGTCATTTTTTTCCTTACACTTTTTTGGGTAAAGGTGGTGCTGCACGAGAGCACCGTTTTTTTCTTTCCAAGATCACTTACTTTTTTCTATTGATTTAGTGCCCAAGTGCAGATTTATACTTGCACCTTGCTGTTTTCTTTTGTATAACTTGAAAGATCATACAGTAATTTTCAGATCTATGTCAAAATAGCATGTTTTAAATGTTGGAATTTGAAGTATGATCCAGGTTTCCCAACTTTTTTGATTAGCGAATATACTATAGGTTATCACTGATTTTAATTGCGTTCTGAAGGCTGATTCTGTCATTCCACGACATCATGTTTGATAGGTTCGAGCTCTGCAAGTAGAAATGTTGAGTTTGTCCTGAAGTAATATAAAGTTGCTCAATCTGGCTTGTTTATCGTGCTTAGCTGGGTCAGGTTGTCATTCCATCTAGGCACCTAAAGAAGCTTGAGATTGGTTACAGATTTGCATCAAAACGTTTTGTCAACAAAAGAAGTCATCAAACTTTTTGTATGATTGTATGAAGCTGCCCTCTTAGGGTACTTGCTTGGTAAAATTTGCAAAAGCTCAGGCTTGGCATTTCTAGTCATTTAATGTATGCTTGACCTTGAGCATTATGCGGACATGAAGTAATATGAACTAGTTTACCTGCTTTGTTTCTGCTCTGCTTCCAAGAAGTGCAAAGGAACGGAAGCTTCTCACTGGACCTTGTAGGTGAGTAGGTGACTAGGTGAGTACTGGTGCTTCTCATGTAGTCAATCTTTATTTTATGCTTCCATCTCCCATCTCGTCTTTATTATGGCTACAACCATATTTAATGGCAACTATGTTATAAGATTTGTTCTGTTGATTTCTTAATTTCCCGGAAGCACAGTTGACAAATCATTGACACTAAAGCAAAATACGTATACATTAGGAATGATGGACAGAAGTGTACAACAGGAATTTATATATGGTTTGCTAATTGACAAAAGGTGTTTTACTTTAAACCTAAGTCTGTTCATTAGTTTTGGACTAGGAGAGCTTTTGTCATGATAGGCTATCCTTGATCAATTGAGTAAGGTAACTGCTGCTGCAATTGTGCAAGGTTTTTTTTTCCCCTTATAGAAGTGTTTGTATTGTGAAGTCTAGTGCTGTGTTTAAACTGTGATTCTTTCAGATTCCTTTGGTTCATTGGTTACACACTGATATTTTAAGTTACGACGATGACTAATAACTAATTGGAACCTGTTCATTCAACAATAAGAACAGTATGTTTTTAAATCTTGAAAGAAACTTAGAAGTGTGAAACCATAATAGGAGTAGCTCCTGCAGGTAAGGTCGCCATACTGCTTAAATCACCCACATTTGAAAACTCTTATCCTCTGGATCAAAAGCCGCATGCCTATTGAGGTGAATTTCACATTCCATTAAATAATCTCATCACCTTCCCCAATGGTACTCTGCTTGCTTGTTCATCTCGCAAGGGGCCAAGCTTTCTTGGTAGTTGCAAGCACCATTTGACTGTGCTTCGCACCTGCAGGTCAAAAAGGCATTATCCAATGGCGCTCCTGTGCAGGCCTTGCTATCTCCCAAAACCCCCTCTTTGTTGAACAGGTTTATTTCCTTTACATGCTTCTCCCGTCATCATAATCGCTTGTACTAAAAGCAAGCAACAATTTATTCTTGAGATATAGTAACAAAGCTGCCTGCTAAAGGCTAAAGATGATCCTTTGTGTTTATAGTTTACTGTGCATGTCTTTCCCTGCCCTCAGCTGGGTTCCAGCTTTTGTCCACTACTTCCTATGCTATGGTCCCTCCTGCTTCTGCCTCGCTGAGAGGTCTGCTGTACGTGGGCCTCACATGGATGTTGGAGTACTTGCACACACAGTATGCATGTGTGCAAACGGTAGATGTTGACCGAAATGAGATAAAGCTTTATCTCAACCACACTAGCATGTACTAGTACTAGTCCTACTTCAGTGTCTCCATCATCTTTTCTGTGAAGGAAAAACTTCTTTTCCACAAAGCTAGCTTGCTAGCAATACGGCATGAGGGGCTATGTGGTTGATTGGTGGCTGCATATGGTTGTCCTCTAGTACCATTTTGCTTCAAGACCATTAGTCTGGTGGAAAATTGGGCTGCTAATTTAATCTGTCGCTTTTGGGTTAATGTGATTATTACTATGCCCTTTTGTTTTTCTGATGAATTAGCTGCATGTAAATGTATACCCTGTTTCTAGAACTTCATTTACCTTGCATTTAACTCTAAATCATGGGGTTTCTGCAGTTTACTGCAGTCAGCTCCTTACCTTGCAGTTGTTGATACTCTACAATATCCATCCGGATCTTTACATTGAGTTGACCTCGCTGCCGCACGCCCCCTGCAAGTGCTTCTATATAGGAGTATTTACATACAGCATCAACCTTTCCACCTATCCATGGAAGAATAAAGAAGCCATCTGTCTGCCAATTTCCCTTCCCGAGAATCTTATACATTCTTCATAAAGGTGATGTGGGGAACTGCCTACTATACAAAAAGTATTGCCTTTGTAGGTCGTACAGTTAGCTAACTACTTGAAAAGTGATAAATTGTGCACTGTAAAGTTCATGGAATTTTTAAGGATTGGTGAGCAGGGCCGGTGGATTCCACCTTTTTGCGCCAAGCCCATCTCACATTCACAAGATTTTAATTTGTAGGTAGTATAATACTGGGTGGTCGGACGTGCTAACCACCAATAACAATCTTAGCACCAGCATTTTTATGGTTTTTCATCAATATCTTCCTTTGGTCTAAATGTTGGGTGCACTATGATTTCTGTCCTATAGTCTGGCAAAAGTGGTATAAAAAGGACCGACGTGATCCCAGAATTTATTTTGGTTAGGGACCAATGCGTTCATGAAGGGAGCCACAACTATTATGATGTGCATTCATTTTCAACCACCTTTACCAGCATACACTTTCATCATGAACCTTGATCATGGTTGGCATCTTGGTTTTGCAGGCAGAATGCTTTTTAGAGAAAAACGACGTCCATGGAATCTCGTGATAAACAGGCCACAGGTTTGGTCCTTAATCTCCACTGCATTACATATGTGACCTCCTATGCCCGAGCGTTACAACTATGGGAATTGTGCAGCCTGAATTAGGATCCTCAGGACTTAAAAACTCATTGTCCTCTTAATGTTTAGTTTCTGTTCACATGGATGCCCAGTTCCAGTTGCCCACTAGCTCCCCTCAACTCTCTTGACCATCTGTGGGATGGTATGGGACAATTTCTGCCAGTAATACATCACTCCCAATGTTAACTGCTAACAGTTGTTTACCCTTCCACTTTAAGCCTCATCCATGATCACCAATCACATGCCACAGCAGAATTCCAAACCCACAAACACCATATATATACAATATACAAACTATAACAAGCTAGTCAGGGCAAAGCACTAGGCAGAAAAGCTAACATTACACTGTTTGATCACCCTCTGAAGTGCCCCCAGGCCCCAACTTTGAACAACAAATCTAAGTCAACACCATGATTCATTCTTGATACAGGGGAACCATACTAGCAGTAAAATATTGAGGGAAAAAAAGCGGTAACAGGACTGCATCACTTCCATGCTTGATAACAAACCTCTAGATCATGACATTGTAGCAACATCCCTACATGACAACACAACCCTTGGTATTCTCATCGCTAAACATTGTTTCCACATCACCATTGCTCGCCGGTTGGTAACCGGCGCTGCCGGGATGGTAGTAGTAATTGTAAGGGTTGTAGTAGCCTGCGTAAGGGCTGATCTGGTGAGATGGGTGGTACATCGGCTGCTGCTGATGCTGATGCATCATCATGTTGCTGTTCAGTCCTCTGAAATTGTTCATTAGAGCCGCAGTTGCAGCTGGGTGATGATGGTATCCCTGCATGCTTGCCATGAGACTGTTCTGCTGCTGCTGAATGTGTTGTTGTGGAAGCCCTCCATAACCGGTGGAAGCGTAGGAAGGGTGGTTTAAGCCTGTGTAGCCTTGGAAGCCAGGGGCCGCGTTTCCTGCTCCCAGGCCATGGCTCAGTCCCAACATGCCATTGAAGGCACCGGCGTTCCTCTCGGCACCATTACCCAGCTTGGCGTTGACTGCAGCCATGTTCATCACATTTGCATTCTTCTGGTTCTGGAGACCACTGCTTACCTTGGCATTTGCTGCAGCCATGTTCATCACATTCGCATTCTTCTGGTTCTGGTGGTGATTGGTTGTGTTGCCAGAATTACCTTTCTTACCATTGGCATTGTTGTGGTTACTGTTGACATTGCCATTGTTGCCGTTCTTGTTCTGGTGGCCATTGCCATGGAACCCAAGCTGGTTCATCTTGTCCCCAAGCAAGCGAAGCTCCTCCTCATAGTCATCATCAAACTCATCTTCATCATCATCATAAAGATCATCCTCTTCGGAGCTGAGCTCGGAGAACTGATGCTTATTGTTGTACTGGCTCTTGAAGGCCTTAAGGCCCTGCATGAGGCCTCCGACTACTTGTTTACCCTGATCCTTTTGGCCACCGTTGTTCTTATTGTTGCCATTCTTGGTTGGATTGGCACCTTGCTTCTGCGGCTGCTGGTGGTGGTGCTGCTGCTTCTGCTGGTTACAGCCCTTATGGCCCTGGTTGCCGCTTCCCTTCTGCTGTGACCATATCTCAGCATGCTTGCCTCCTTTGGTGAGCTTCTTGATCAAAGTGTCAGAGTCCACATCGCCAGTTACCGAGACCTTATCGTTGTCCACATCTATGGCAACCGAGTACACGCCTGCAATAAGGTACAACAGAGATACTCACAGGCTGCTCGTGAGCTACTGTAACTACGAAGCAGTACCAGTCACCGATTACAAATCACAGGATGATGGCTTGTGCGGTGACTGAGGGTGTGATTTAGAGGCCTTTTCTGGCAGCAGAGGTTGACAATAATTTCACCTCATCTAAGGTGCAGGCTTGGGCATACTATTTCAGTTTTTAACTATAGATCAGTGACAATGCAGATCAACCCAAGCTGGTGAGCCAATGTTTAGCACTTCTTATTTTTCCTTCAAACTCCACTACAGCTAATAAACCGAATTTGGTCTGAACATCAAGTAATGTGTTAGTGAATTAGCAAGCCACAGGGGTGCTTTCAGATGCAAGTGGATAAAGCTTTCGGTTTTTATGACCGAGAGAAAGATACTTCCAGTAAAGTGTAAAAAAGTGGATATCAAAAAATGGAGGGGCAAAACCAAGCAGCATCCGCTTAGAGCACTGGAACAGCACTCATCTGTAGGAGACTAGGAGTCACGGCTAGAATAACTGACATAGGTTGTGTGCATCAGTGCATGAGACACGGTGAGAAAGGGAAGGGCCAGGGCAGTACCTTCAATCTTCTGAAGCAGCTTCTTCACCTTGTGCTTGCACCCATCACAGTGTATGTTCACCCTCAGCACATGGTTCTGCAAGAAACAAACAAGGCCCAAGAACAGTTAAGGTAGGCCGACCGGAGCTTCGCAGTAGTTGTGCACCGAGAAAATTCACTGGTTACAAAAGAAGTTGCAAGAGCAATGAAGCGGATCCAGAACTCTGGAATTATATAAGAGGCGCAAACATGGAGGAGGGTGGGAACATATGAAGAAAAAAAATACGACCGGCAGCGCCGCGGTGGCCGGAGATTCCGAGTTGGTGAGTGGTGCAGTGCCGTCGCCTGAGACGACGCAGAGTCCTCTAAGAGGTGCAACTGTTCAGCTCTCACTCGAGCACCCGCACCAAGTAGCCAGAGAGAGAGAGGGGCGGACCTGGATCTTGACCAGCTTGAACTCCTCTTTGGTCATTCTGCCTGAGGAGAACTGTGTGCAAATTGCCCGAGAGACTTTGGGGTAGAAGAGACGGACGGGGGAGGGGAAGGAGCAGCAGCCGCGGCTGGCGCTGGAGTGGGACGGTGGTTCTTGAACCGTTGCAGGAGAAGACACTGCTTCTTCGCAGTTCTCTCCCGCATTTAAGAACGGCTCTCCTGGCTTTTGTATGTACTCCTACTCCACTCCACTCCACTCCCACATGGGCGCCTGGGTCGTCTCCTCCCTCTTGAGCTTGTTCCTGCCCCACCGCTGTATTGCAACTTTGCAACACAAGCGAAGCCTTCTCTCATCTCGTTAATCAGAAACATGGAGTAGAATAGTGTGGTAAAACATCACGTTGTAGCTTCTCAAGAACATTGTCTGAAGCAAGACAGTGAGGGAAGGCCCTACATGCATGCGCATGCGCGTGTGATTCCTAAACGCTGCTAATCCAGGATTACAGGTCCCCATGGGGGACCCTCCTCTCAGATTATGATATCTTTAGAAACCATACGAGCTTTTCGGGGCGCAAAACCAAACTGGTCATCCAGCATGAATGAAACTGCAAACGCGCAGCGCAGGGAGCTCGACGTCGCCACGTTTGCGTTTCCTTGCTGGGCCGCCGAGGTCCGACGCACAGAGGAGAGGGCGGTGACGTGGTCTTCGGTGGTCGCCTCTGCGACGGGAGCGCGCTGGCTGCGTGCGCGCTTCGAAGTTTGGACTCGGCGGCAAAAAACCAAAAGTGTATTGCTACCTGCATCAGAAAAGTGAAGGGAAATGAGGGAACACCACTGTCCGGTGAGCAGCTACTTTATCAGTTGTGTTTTGCAGCTATTTATGTCAGAGTGTTTTGTAAGTGCATGTAGTTTGTAGATGACTTTCATCTTGTTGAAATTGGTGGTGGCTTACTGGAGCGTTGGCATCCTTTTTTATCGGTAGAATATGCAAATATGGTTACGAGTGGAGCAGCTGTTACTATTAAACATTCCTTGAATCCTTTGGTTAGTTTGGAGAGTCACTTGTCTGTTTATAGTTTTTGAAAATGTTTGTTCGACTGCCCTTTAAGAAGCATTGCATAACTGAAGCATTTTACAAGTTTCAGTTTGCCGTGGATGAAAGGTGTTGCTCCTTCCTTCAGGTTCAGGGTTGCCCAATTTCTAGGTAGAGTACCAAGGAACCATACTTGATATCGCTGACTTGTCTTTAGATTTCGAGGCGCCAAAATGGTAAGTACAGTACTTCACTACCCATTAGGTTGTCACTTTTGTTCAATAGAGATGCCAAAATTTCTAGCCAGGATGTTTACGGTTACAATAGAGTTGTCTTTATTTCAAGACACCATTGAATAGCCGTACTTTGAGTGTGGAGGACACCATTGATTAGCCGTACTATAAATAGGAACAACTAAAGCTCCCGATTTGTTATCGTTTACTAAGACCACACGGCTTTATGTTATGTACTGTAGTAGCTATAGTAGCATAAGCTCAAAAAGTTTCGAAAATGTTTGATATAAATTCTCAAAATGATTTTGTTTCGAATTCTACAAAAAATTCACCAAACATTTTTAAAAAAGCTTTTATTTTTCTTTCTCAAAAGTACTTTTCTAATTTTGTCAAATAATTTGAAAAATATTTTCTGCAGAGAATTTATTTTTTAAAAAAAATTAAAAACTATTTTTATAAAAAAATCTATTTTTAAAAAAAGAGAAAACGGCACAGAAAAGTGTCAAATTCATTAATTAAAGAAGAGTAAAAAAATCTATTTTCTAAGAATATGCTGTACTATACCAAACGGAGCTTAACATGCTCCTGTCTTCTTCCTTCCCTGGATGTCCTGCCCGCCTGGTCGCAGAGCTTCCTCCAATGGGCAAAAGGGAGCAGCCGCAGGCACCGGGGCCGGCGTCCGCAGCGCCTCCATTGACAGTTACTGTAGCTGTTGCTCGTGTCCTTGAACACAGTATACCGATGCACAGCACCAGTGCCGGGCGGTGAAAGCGGGTGGAGACGACGAGGTAAAAAGGTGAATCAACTGGAGATGAGACGAGAGAAATGTGTGTGGGTGCAGGCGGCAGGCCCCATGACAGCACCCAACAGTGATCAGAGTGAGTTTTTGCTTTTGGCTCCTCTCCGTTGGGCCGTTGGCTGCGCCTGCGCGCATGCACACACAACGGCTGCCACTACTCGCAGCTCGGTTCTGCACAAGCGGTCGCGACATGGTTTCCGTGCCGGTTTCGTCGTGCAGGCATCAACAGCTTAATCGAGAGACGAGGAACTGTTTCTTTCTCCATCCTGTGCGTGCATCCGTCCGTTCCGTTCCCGGTTGGACATGGACCCGCCTCCGGGAGGAGACACACCGGCCTTTGTTGCACGCAAGCATATGGGAGATGGGGAGATTGGGTTCTGTTGGCCACTCCATTCATCTGTTGCTGGACGTGCGAACGTCTGCACTTTCACTGGGGTTCCTATCTGGTTGCCGGGCGTTAGAGTAAAAGGTGATTTGAAAGATTTGCAGAGTTGGAGTGTGCCAGCAGATCGGCTCCGAGGTGGGCTACAGCCAGCCAAGGCAGAGCCAGCTGAGTGGTTACTGCCTCTGGGCCAGTACTATTGAAAAGACTCGACAGCGAAGGGTGCCGAACGTTTCGGCAGTCCTTTCCATGATGTTCCGATCAACAGGATGGATTGCTGAGGTTGGATACTCTAGATGTCGTTTAGATGTACAGTAGTGGATACTCCTAATAATCAGGTTACGCTTGCGGGTTTTATGTTTGCGATACCAACAAAATTTCAGTTTGAGCGTTAATTATGACGTCGATGCCATTTGCTGGGTTTCAATATGTCAATGGATGGAGAATTTGCGGATCGAATTCCAACTGATTGCCGCAACGTGCGGATCAAAATGTCCGGCATGGAGACGCTAGCAGCATCACTCGGCACCAACAACAAAGGCTTTGGCAGAACATTCACATCGCATAGGAGCATTTCGGTAGAGGTAGGTCTTGAATATGGAGCACAATTGCCGTGGTGCTTTGGATCAGGAGTCAGGTCCAACCGAGCCGAGACACCAACAGTAATTTTCTCCGATTCACACATGTTGGTGCAGAAGTACCTGCATCAAAGTTCAAGCCAGATCATCCAGGGTCCCAGTACTTTTGGTGATTGCAACGGCACATGCGCAGTTGTCACGAACACGACGAACGACGACGTACGCGTACGCGAGGCCGTATCGACGAGAACGACGGAGCGAGCACTGTAGCCTACGCACGTTGCAGGTGAGCGAGCAGGTGGTCACGGCGAAAGAGCGCGTGGGCGCTCTCGCTCGCACTCGTGGTGCCGGTAGGTACGTGATTGGCAGGTTTTGGTAGGGAGGAAACCATAGCTAGCAGCGCTTTGTCGATGTCGGTGCTTGTGCGGGGTGCAGGCGAGGCGACCGGGGTTGGCATCCGTCTGCGTCATGGGCATCCAAGAAGCGAGCTAAGCTATGGAGATGGAGGAGTCCTGGACCTGGGCGCGTGCGTGCTTTGTGCTTCTTGGAAGAGTTTTGACGGTGTCCGTCAGCGAGCGGGCGCGCCGCCGCAGGCCGGGAAAAGCTAGAGTGCGAGACGCCGGAAGCATCGATTCCGGCAGATGTTGCTTACTCGTCTGGATGTCGTGGAGTGAAAACGGCCGTTTTTCTACCACTGGCTGGGCCAAAATGAGGATTGCCGAGGAGAGTGCAAGGATTGCATTTGCAAGTCGGCCCGCGATCAGACCTTGCCCGGCGAACACGGAGTGGCTCCAGCGCAACCAAAATAAATCCAGAATCCCGGGGGCCTCCAGCCTCCAGCAGTCCAGCTCTATGGCGCCCTTGAGCTGCTTGGCCTCCTCACTCGCTAGTAGAACACGCGTATCATACCTGACAAACTTCGGACAGATTGAAAATTAACGCAACTACACAAACCAACTTGTGATGGGTCTGGTGCAGTACTCTCTTCGATTTTAAAATATCAAATATCGAGGGTTAGGATTTGCGCGCTTGAAATTCTTGCTCCTCCCCGGCGTGCTGGCCATTCTGACGAGGAGTCAGCGAGCGCCTCCCGTGCGATGGCGAGAGCTAGCGGCCGGGCCATCTTCCTCCTTGAACGCGACCGCGAGAGGCTTCTCGATCCTCGCTGAGTCCGGCGGTTAGCGATGAAAACAGATGGGAACAGTCTGAAAAAACACTCTTATCGTTTTTATTTTTATATTTTTTTATCAGATGAAGACGAAAACGGAAAACCTGGTAACGAAAACGATCGAAAAGATATCGGAAAGTCAAAAAAGAAAATAATTCGGACGGTAATGTGTCGGTATCGATCGGGAAACAGTAATTTAAATCAAGAACATCACCTAGATAAAACTCATACCGTAGATCATAAAACACACCACGAAATAATGATAGTTCAAAGACTAACACAACTGTATGACATGCCCACAAACCTTTTTTTTTTTAATCACAAGCCCACAAACTTAGTAACATATGACATGGTAATATTTCAAAGTATAGCAAACATATAAATTCAACAAATTGAATTACGCATAGTTTATACGACATGACAATGTATTCAATGTTTTTCTGGACAAGTGTTAGCAGTAAGGATCGGGAGGGAGAAGCAGAGGAGAACAGAGGAGAGATGAGGTTAGGTGAGACTTGGAGGAGAAGATGAGGAGGAATCTTCTAACTGATTACTGGTAAATTGTCATTATCGATGCCATCATAAGCTACACGCACCAGTATATGTACCGGTTCACGCACACAACCATTCCGCACCAGAGACGCGCACGCCTGGCTTGATCACCCGACTGGAACGACGTGGCCCATGCTGATGCTCGGCTATGCTGGTTGATGCGTTGCTAACATCCCCCCCCCCCCCCCCATAAACACCTGCTTGTCCCCAAGCAAGAGCAAAGGGAAACTGCTCCTTCAGGTGATCAAGGTCTTCCCAAGTGGCCAAGTCTTCCGGCATGTGCGACCAACGGATCAGTCCTTGACGCACAGAGTGAACACCCTTGGAGATGACTCGACGGTTTAACACAGCCTGCGGCACTTGGAGAGCAACACTGTCAGTTGGCAGTGATGTAGTTGCTGTTGTAGTTGGAGGAAGTGCTTTCTTCAGAAGTGAGACGTGGAACACTGGGTGTACCGAAGATTCTGGCGGTAAATCAAGCTTGTAGGCTACTTCCCCAACTTTGGACAAAATTGTAAACGGGCCGAAGAATTAGAAAGCAAGTTTCTGGTTTGCACGGGCAGCCAACGAAGATTGCACGTATGGCTGCAACTTCAAGTATACTAGGTCTGACGCTCAGAACGGTTGAGGTCAGCTTGCTTCTTCATTCGAAGTTGTGCCCTCTGCAAGTGCTGCTTCACCAGATCAGTCATTATAATGCGTTTCTATAGCCAATCCGACAATGAGGCAGAAGGGCTGATAGAAGTAGCGTCCACCAAAGTGAACCGGTGGATGTCCATATAAAGCTTCAAATGGAGAACGGTCAAGAGTAGAATGGAAGCTACTGTTGTACCAAAATTCGGCCACTAAAAGCCAGTGGCGCCACTTTGTTGGGCAAGCATGCACAAAGCACCTCAAGAACGTTTCCAGACACTGGTTAACTCGCTCTGTCTAGCCATCGGACTGTGGGTGGTAGGCCGAGCTCATCCTGAGCTGAACACCTGCCAAAGTAAACAACTCTTGCCACAAGTTGCTGGTGAAGATCTTGTCACTGTCAAAGATGATTGCCTTGGGCATGCCATGCAGCTTGTAGATGTTTTCCAGAAACACTTTGGTGACTAACTGTGCGGTGAATGGATGATGTAGTGGTAAAAAGTGTGAATACTCGGTCAGCTTATCCACTGCAACTAGAATGCAGTTTGCTGAGGCAGACAGTGGCAATCCTTCAACGAAATCCATGGAAACCACTGCCAAGCAATGTGAGAAATTTTCAAAGGTTGCAGCAACCCAGGGTGCTTAGATCTGTCAGGCTTAGCCTGCTGACAGACTGCACAAGAGTTCACAAACTTAGTAATAGAAGCTTTCAGGCCATGCCAGAAGAACAGCTGTTTAATTCTGTGAATAGTTACAAGAATGCATGAGTGTCCACCGATGGCACTGGAGTGGAGAGCCTGAATGATACGATCATGTAGTGCTGCATCAAACCCCACCCATATACGATCTTTGTAACGAATAACTCCTTGGAACAATGTAAAGTTAGGCAAAGCAGTAGCCTGTACAGCCAATGCAGCAAGAATACTTTGAGCTTTTGGGTCAGTGTGATAAGAAGCAATGACATCCTCCAACCAAGTAGGTGTAGCAACAGAAATAGCTAAAAAGTTAGCTGGTTCAGAATCAGGCAAGTGAGGACGACAAGATAAGGCGTCTGCTACCTTATTCTCTACTCCTTGCTTATAGATCACTTTGTATTGAAGCCCCAACAATTTTGTGAAAACCTTCTGCTGCCAGACACTGCTCATTAAGATGAGATAAGCTCTGGTGATCAATCTTGATAAGGAATTCACCATACTGCAAGTAGTGCCTCCACTGATCAACAGCTAGCAAAATGGCCATATACTCCTTCTCATAGGTCGGTAATCCCATGGATTTCAGTCCCATGGGCTTGCTGATATAAGCAAGGGGGTGTCCTTCCTGCAACAACACGGCACCAATGCCTGTTCCACTTGCTTCAGTTTCAATGCAGAAGGGCTTGGGGAAGCCTGGCATTGCTAAGACCGGTGCTGAACTTAAAGCATTTTTTAGTGTCTGAAAAGCTTCGGATTGAGCTGAAGTCCAGATCATCATTGCATTTTTCTTGAGCAGATCAGTGAGGAGCTTGCAAATAATACCAAAGTGCTAGAAAAAACGACGGTAATAACCAGCAAATCCCAAATTTCTGTAATAACGCCTGCAAAGTTGCATTCATGGCCCCTTGGAATGTTGCAGGTCCACCAGTAAGACCAAATGCCAACACACGAAATTCAAACTGCACCGTGTGAGTGGAGAAGGCTGTTTTATACTCCTCTCCTGACTGCAACCGAATTTGGTGAAAACCAGCTCTTAAGTCCAGCTTAGAAAACCAACTGGCAGCAGACAATTCACTGAATATATCTTCTATCAGTGGGATAGGGAACTTATTCTTCTGGGTAAGAGCATTAAGATGCATAAAATCCACACAAAATCTTCAGGTGTTATCCTTTTTCTTGACCATTAGCACTGGAGAAGAAAAATGACTTTTGCTTGGTTGAATGATGCCACTGTCCAGCATATCCTGCACCTGTGTTTCAATCTCAGTTTTCAGAGCAAGGGGGTACTTATAAGGACGAATGGATACAGGAGAAGCACCAGGAATAAGAGGTATAGCGTGATCACAAGCACGGCGTGGTGGTACTGACACAGGTTTCTCAAAAATAGAAGCATACTCATCGAGCAATGATCTTATCTCAGGAGGCAAAGACTGTAATATAGGTGCAGTATCCTCTGTAACAGCAAGAGCACACAACTGCAATATAGTGTTAGGAGGAATATCAGCAGCGATACCTTGCAAAACAACCGTAGAATGATTGTAAGGAATAGCCAACCACTTATGCGACCAGTGGACTTTCATAGGGCTGAATGCCTCCAACCAATCCATGCCCACAATGAGATCATAGCAATGTAATGGCAAAATTTTCAAATCAGACTGAAAAGCACAATCATCAATGTACCAAGTAGCTGCAGGTATATGTGACTGACAAGAGAGAACTTCACCATTGGCCACAGAAACCACTAAAGGCTTAGTCAATCGGACATTGCCAGTCAGTGCAGCATCAACTCTGGAATTGATAAAAGAGTTAGAACTGTCAGAGTCAATCAACAACAAGATGTCCTGATTTTGTATCCTACCCCACATACGTATAGTTTTGGGACTTTCTTGACTAGAAAATGCAGCCAACGACAATGCCAAGAACAACTGGTCAGTTTCAGAAGTTGTGTCAGGTACACAAGTCTCATTAGAAGAGCCTTTAAGGTCCCATAACTCCTGAACTGCATGA
Organism: Zoysia matrella; assembly: GCA_001602295.1. Taxonomy (NCBI): domain Eukaryota; kingdom Viridiplantae; phylum Streptophyta; class Magnoliopsida; order Poales; family Poaceae; genus Zoysia; species Zoysia matrella. Next base: position 93,249 of record BCLG01000983.1, on the reverse strand, counting down.
AGCTGTACTGATGGGGCACATTTGTGACCTCGGTGCCACTTCTCAGCACAGATCTTACATAATCCTTTAGCGATACGATAAGCACGCAATGCATCCATCTTATCAGGCTGGGAAGGTGAGGGAGTGGCATCAAGTTTAGGAAGTGGTTGGGTTGTAGGTGGAGGTGGTGGCAGGGTGGCATCAGGTTTAGGTGGAGGTATAAGTGGAAAGGCTCGTTTAGGTGTTGGGTATGGCGGTGTGTAACTAATGTCAGGCTTAGAATGGATGGAAGGAGTGCGGCGAAAATCACTCAGGCGAGATGGTGCAGAAGCTTCTTCCTGCAACGTGGCCAAACGCATGCAGTATCTAAATTTGTGGGGCGCTGGACCATAACAACAGTTTTGAGATCATCGCGAAGGCCGTCGATGAATCTCATTGTATAGTAGAGTTTGTCGTGCGGTGAAGCGTAAGCCTGTAGTTGATCAACAAGAGCAGTAAACTGCACAACATACTCAGCGACAGAGCCTATCTGACAGATGTGAAACATTTGGCGGATCAAGTGTTCGTGCTGATTACGGCTAAAGCGATCATGGAGCATGACACAGAACTAATCCCACGTAACAAGGCGCACCTTAGTATCAACTGATTGGAGACAGCGCGCTGCCGCATCAGTGAAATGCATGGTAGCAACCTGTACCCACAGTGAGGGATGGACACCATACATGTGGAAGTAATTCTCGCAACGAGTTTGCCATAGTTTGGGGTTTTCGCCATCGAAGTAGGGAAAATTAAGCTTAGGGAGTTTGGTGAGGCTGTTATGGAATGGATCAGGAGGGGCAGGTGGTGGCGATAAGGAATCGGATACATGGCGAAGTGGAGATGCGGACGGATCAGGTGCCATACCCGGCAGTGGAACATGTGTGTGAGTGTACACGGAACCATGACCCACATCAGGATGAGAACTGGTTGTACGATGTTCAACCTTGGGCTCGATGGAGAGGTTGGCAAGATGAACCGTAGTCGTCGGTCGGGGTAGGATGCCATCGCGTGGAGGCGGCTGCTCGCCCATGTCACGATCGATGCACTTGTGCAGCTTGGCGACCTCCATCTTGATGGCGGCAACGGAAGCCTCGATCTCTGGTTTCCAGATCTCGAAACGCTTGTCGACGTCCCTTGAAGCCGTCTCGAGCGCTTGCAGACACGCCTCCCGACGTCTCTCGACACCGGCGAAACGCGATGTCTAGCGCTCCTCCTGCGTTGTCGGCGATTTATCGATGTCGACGCGCAACTTGACGAACTCGTCGAGGAGCAGCTTCGGGTTGGGTTCCATGGCACCAAGGCGATGCTGAAGACGGGTGAAGTGATCATGGGATTTCAGGGCTTGCCGAGGATCGTTGGAGCTGATACCAATTGTTAGCAGTAAAGATCAGGAGGGAGAAGCAGAGGAGAGGCAGAGAAGAAGAACAGAGGAGAGATGAGGTTAGGTGAGACTTAGAATGAGAAAACGAGGAGGAATCTTCTAACTGATTGGTAAATTATCATTATCGATGTCATCACAGGCCACAGGCACCAGTATATATACCGGTTCACACAAGCACCCATTGCACACCAGAGACGCGCACGCTTGGCTTGATCACCCGACTGGAACGACGTGGCCCATGTTGATGCTCGGCTATGCTGGTTGATGCGTTGCTAACAACAAGGTGGCGTTGGAGTGGATTTGTTACAGACTTACAGTATGTAAAAGCTGGTGGACGATAGAGTGAATTTGTTACATACTTACAATATGTAAAAACTGGTATACGATAGAGTGAATTTGTTGGACACAGATCATACCCAGAAACTCTCGACGGATATTGCTGCGGATTGCTAGCTCCAGCGGGGCAACGCGTACGCTGCGAACGGCAACACATGCCCGATGCTCGATAAAAAAAAAACTGCAACACAAGCAGTGCGACAGGGGTCGACGCAGGTGCGGCAACGCGGGTTGGCGAGCACGTCGGCGGAGCGATGCAGGCAAGGTGGCGGCGAGCCGGCGAGCGCGCGTCTTGTGCAGGCCGTGCGCCGGGCGAGGTGGTGGCCCGCGTGAGGAGACTTGTCAGTATCACGCACCTAGGTAGTTGACGACTCGTACTCGTACACATAACCCAAGATCTCGAAAAGTTCAGGGTCGGACGACGACGCTCGAACGCGCGGTCCGACCTCCGAGGCGACGGTCTACAAAAGACAAGTCTTAGCCGCGCTAAGACGCATGGCAGCGCCGACCTTCGAGAGGCGATCCTTAGAGACCGATCTCTGAGGGGCAAGTACGGCGTTATGACATATTTACTCTGATGGCCAACCGCCAACCGTCCTGACGGGACGGGGCGGGTTTCACCACGACAACACTACAGCTGAAGCCGCAGAGCCAGACGGGCCACGGCAGTCAACGGACAAGACCCGACGGCACTGTGGCTGACACTACAGTGTCAGACAGACGCTACAGTAGCCGCCGCTGCGTGGTACGCGACGGGCCACGCCCGCGCATGGGCGCAACGAATGATGACAACGTCAGTGGAGGTCAGCGAGGCAGCGGAACCGAGTATGGCCCACTATTTTGTAACTCCGAACCGCCCTATATAAAGGAGGACCCGAGGAGCGATAGAGGAAGGAGAACAACGAACACACAGAAAAGCCTAGAGCTCTTGCGCGTATCCGTTCACGCGCAAACAACCTCATGAATACGTGCATCGACCACCCACGATCTAGACACCGGACCCTCTCCTGTAGAAAGGGTCCAACCCCTTGTACTCTCCCATCGAGATAAACTAACCTCTGGACGTAGGGTATTACATCGTTCGAGGTGGCTCGAATCAGGTAAAAATCATTTTGAGTCTTCTGCAGACTAAAACACATCGAATACGAAGACACATCACCTCTACAATCATATTTTATACTGTGCCGGTGGTCAGAACACTGACAATACTCCAGACTCGGCAGCAACGCGTGGGAGGAAGGTGAGCTTTGCATGTCGATCATGGGCTAATTCCCGTATACAGGTAAACAAGATAAAAAAAAACAGAAAAACCCTGTATAAAAATGAGATCCGGCTAAACGGACGAAAAAATAATCTATCTGTTTTTGACCTCGTATCTTATTTTATTTTTCTTGTTTTCGTTCCCTTTTTGTTTACCAACTTCAAAACCGAAAATAAGCGGAGAAAATTAACAAATACGGTATTTCTTGTCCCGCCTTCATCCCTACCGGCGGTGATCGGAGACTACCTCGCCACATGATCGCCCTCCAGTCGTCGCTGTATTAAGTGACAGTCGTGACGAGGAGGATGCGCTACGCCCGAGTTCGGTCTCTGTTTTAAAATATAAGCATTTTTTATTTAGATAAGATTAAAAAAATTTTAACTTCTATCAATAATATCTAAAAATTACATAACTTTTAATATAAAAATATTTTTTTAGGAAAATTTATTTAATGATGAATTAAAAAATATAATTTTTATATGATAAAATATTATTAATTATATATTATTAGTGGTCAAAGTGATAAAAGTTTGACTTTGACTAAACCTAAAAATACTTATATTTTGAAACAGAGGGAGTATAATGTTAGTACTCTCTCCGGCCCATAATAAATAATATTTTTAAATTCTTTAAATCGACGCTTGATCATTTGTTTTATTCAAAAAATTTATAAAAATAAAAAAATAAACAAAACAAAGTTAAAGTACTTCTAATAAAGAATCATTTCATAATAAAATAAATAATATTTTTCACAATTTTTTTTAATAAAACGGACAGTAAAGATAGATGTTTAAAAAACTAAAAATACAATTATACTGCGACGAAGGAAGTAGAAGTGAAGGAGAGGTAGGAGCGGAAGGAACAGAACAAACTACTCTCTCACTTTTTAAAATCGTTGTTTGACCGTTCGTCTTATTAATTTTTTTTTTAAAAATGCAAAAATAAAAAATCAAGTTAAAAGTACGTTTAATAATGAATTATTTCATAATAAAATTTACAAATTTTTTGAATAAGATGAATTTCAAAAGAGGATGTTTGAATATAATATAGTTATTTTAAAACGGAGGGAGTCGGGCGCCAAAAGAGTACTGTAAACTACTACAGTCGTAGTTTTCGAGAAGAGAAGTTGCATTGCACAATGACAGTTTTGTTGGAAAGAGAGAACTGAACAGAACACAAAAATTCGCTCAGAAAACTGGAAGTGCCCTATCCAAATCAAAGCTCTTGGCTACTTCCTCTGTCCTATAAAAAGATTATTTTCTGATTTTTAGACTTCAAATTTGATCACTTGTGTTATTAAAAAAATTGAAAATATAATTTATTTTATTGTAAATTATTTTATCATTAAAAATACTATAAGTATAACTTATTTATTTTATATTTGCAAAAAAAATTGAATAAAACGGGTGGTCGGTTTTTAAAAATCAAAAAATGATCTTTTTATTAAAGCGGAGGCAGTACAGTATAGTTAACTAAGAATTGCAGTTATCTCCAAGAAAAAAAAAGAGCATCAACAAAGAACTGGAATCTGACCAAGGAAAACAACGTAGCAGCAGAACTGGAGACAGCCGAACCGATCGCTGGTGCCCTGTACCACAAACCAGCAGCCCATGAACTTTGGGATGCTAGAAGAATTTATAAGTGAACCTGAACCTGAACATACACAGAGGCTTGCAGGACAACGGCTGCCTTTACTCCGTCTATCTTTTTGCAGATTGAACAACGGAAATTTTACTGTTTCCTATACAAAGGAAATCTTACTGTTTTCTACGGATTTTTTTGAAATTTAACTAATTCTTATGAATTACTGTAAGATTCCTGTAAAAATCATACAAATCATACGTTCAAAGGAGACCCTAAACTGCATCTAAATTTGAGGAACATTATCCTTTGAAGGAATTCTTGATGTCATTTGGAAACACCAAGAACACAATTCACAGTGCAGGAGAATCAGAACACAGATCTCATAGCAGGAATGAAATACGATCACATTAAGGCCGTGTTTGTTACCGTTACTGCCCGAGAAATTCTGCTAAGAGAATCGATTCCGGAAACAAACGTGTAGGCGATTTTGCCTCGGTTTTCACTATCCTTCCTTAGATTCTCAAAATTCGAGAATCCATCACTTCGTCCCTTCCATCGACTGTGAGAATAGGTAGTGCTAACAAACACGGCCTAATTCTTATTACATCAAATACTACTGCTCTCTTCGTCCTCAAATAAGAGTCGTTTTAGAATTTACTAAAAATTAAGTTTGGTCAAATTTATAGATAAAATTAGTGATATCCACGATATAAATAAGTATATTATACAATTATATTTTAAGATGAATCTAGTGATATTAATTTGATCTTCTAAAAGTTACTGCTAGTCTCATGCATAAGGATGATTAATAGTGATATTGACTTTGATCAGGTCCAAAATGACACAAATGATAGAGTACTACTACCATAGAGAATCCATTATCAGGCTAGTCTCATGCAGAAGGATGATTATAACAGTGATGCATCATGATCTTGTCTAAGCCATAACGTCTTCTTCCATCTGATTCAGAGACAAATTACTGCTAGTTAGTGCTAACTGACCTAGTACCTCACTGGGAGAATATGAAAGCGCTGTTAAAATCCTGATAAGTATTTGGTACTTACCTTGGGTCCCATGGTGTTCCCGTCACTATTACTGACGCGGCCTAAGGGACCTTGATGGAGCGACGGACTTGGGAGCGGCAGCTATAGGTTTGCCGATGAAAACCATGAGCTCGGGCGCCTCCGAGTTCGCGTCTTGCAGGAGCACCGGCGGAACCAAGAGTTACATGTAGGGATGAAAGTTTTTTGATTTTTTGGGTCGATAAACTAATTTTCTTTTTTATCTTTTCTAAAATAAACTACAAGCTGACCCATAGTACTCATCATGGGTACCCATTTTCATCTGTACGTACATGTTCTCGTCGAGCTTCGGGAACCCCTGGGCCAGGTCGCTGGTGCCGACCGTGGAACTAATCATGACCATCTTGTTCATGTTGGTCGGGAGCTCCACCCAGAGCTTCGCCGACGCCGAGAACTGGGCCGACCCCGCCGCCGCGGCGCCGTTCGTGGCCACGCACACCAGCGACACCGCGGTGGCCGCGCCGAGAGCGCACGCGGACACCAGGAACACGGAGCGGTCGCCCTCGCCGACGAGAACGTGCCAGCCTTCCGGTTCCGACACGGCGAGCTTGCGCTGCCGCCCGTAGCTGATACTGGTGATGGGCCACGAGTGGGTTTCGCGGAAGTGCTCGACCAGACTGTTCGGCGAGGAGGCGAACCCGCAGCCGGGTGCCGGGCAGAAGCAGGGCGCCGACGGGCACGCGATGTGGTGGTCGGCCGCCCGGCAGTAGGAGACCAGGCTCTTGCACCCGAACTCCGCGTACTGGCACGGCAGCTTAGCGTCGAGCAGGACGGCGTCCAGCTCGCGGCAGGAGGCGTAGGTGCCGGCGCGGCTGCACACCTGGCCGTGTTTGCTGCGGCAGGTGCCGCAGACGACGTGCTCCGCCTCGCACTGCAACAAGAAACACGGCAAGAGCTTGGATACAACGATCTCTTCCAAAAGAGAAACGTCATTGCAGCCATGTCTAATAACCAGCAGATATCGAGCAAATAAATAGAACGCACCTTGAAAATGGGAGGGTTGAGAGGAAGGAGGCAAGACTGGCAGTGGAACAAGGACACCCTGATTGTCAAACTGATCTGCGGGCTCTGCGGCTCCTCCATAGCTGCTGCCACCACCACGGCTTCCTCTTCCACTAGTTCTTCTTCTTGTTCCTCGACCGGCACCCTCAGCCGCTTGCCGTTGTCGCCGTCCCCAAGAGACAAGGCCCTCTTGCGCTGTCCGGCCATCTGCCTCCTCGTATTCCAGTGGAAGGAAACAAAATTCTTTTTCTCTATGAGGTGCGTACGGAGTAAGGACTAAGGAATAGGGTTTGCGGGGAAAAAAAGGAAGACGAAGAGGCCACTGAGAAGTGAGAAGACTGCACAAATTGAAAGCCACCCAAACGGACGACAAAATGACTTGTTCGATACGAGACGATGCTATTTTACGGGAGTCCATTTGTTTGTGGGAACAAAAGTCAGCGAATATGCAAAAGAACAAGTCATTATGTAATGGACTTTGTCCCAAAATATTTTATAAAAATCCACAATTCTACGTAATCATCTATTCAGATGCCACTAGTTTGGCTTGTACGGAGTACATTGCCTTAACTCCAACTGAAGACGTTGAAATTTCACAATAAGTATATATAAATTTCAAATAAAACACATAGATTCGAGAACTGGTGTTGAAATGCATACGGAATAGCGAAGTCATCGGTAGATTCTTGTGTAGACTTTTAGTTGCAGTGCGTTTGTATAACGTCCTTACAAAATATTTCACAAGCACAATCCGAATCGTATGCTTTGTCTTACGGCGCCTGTCGAGTGGCAACTCAAAGATGTAAAGGGGCACATTTTAAAATTAATTATATTTATAAAAATAATTGATCAAATACATATTTAATCAGACTTAAGTATACGTTTGGTAATGAGAATCAGAAACGTTTTAGTTTTAGTTTAAAAATATTTCAATCATTTCAAAAATTGTTTGACAAATTTTCGTGATTCAAATTCATAAAAGTGACAAAGAGGTTTAAAATGACAAATATACCTTTAATGTTTTGTGTTAATATTAAAATATCAAAACAACTTTAAGAAACATTGAAACTAATGAAATAACTTTAAAAAATTTTAAAAAATAATTTAGAGGGCACATATATGAACAGTTTTACTATGAAATTAACGAAACATTTTTAAAAAAATTAATAACTTTTTTGAATTCTCGAAGATTAACTATTAGAATGGGAAAATAGTTATGAGCAACCGTTTCATGGTCAAAACACCAAAAATGACGATTCAACACAGCAAGCCAAAATTTTGAATCGTTTGAAACACTTCAGGTGAGAAACGATTCAGAAAATAAACGCTTTGACAGTGATTCTAGTGATTCAGCGGAGAAACGAAAACGATTGATAGTGCCAAACGGATCCTAAATATACACATCTAATAGTACTACTAGTATTCTGCTAGATACTCCGTACGCAATATCAGAGGCCCTGCATCGCTTAATGCAGCCTCCTGGCGCTCCTTCTCGAGGCAGCGGAGGTGGTCTTCGACTTCGAGGCAGCAGGGCAAGTTTTGTCAATGCGAACCATCACGACGGGCACGTCGCCCGACGCATCGTGCAGGATATCCAGCGGCACCGCCATGAACATGCCCTGGTCAACCGCCGGCAACCCGCCGGACAGATTGCTGCTCCTCACCGGGCCTATCATCATCATCACGGTGTCTTCGTTGCTCGCGCCTTCCGCCCAGAGCTTGCACTTGTACTGTGGCGCCCCGTTCGGCGAGTCGCCGTTGGCCCTGACGCACACCAGCGACACCACGGCGGCCGCGCCGAACGCGCTCGAGGAGAGGAGGAACACGCACCGGTCCTCCTCGGCCACGGCGGCGTGCCATCCCCGCGGCGGCACCGCGATTGCATGCGGCTTCCCGTATCTCACCTCCGTGACCGGGCACGAGTGGGCGGCGGCGAGGTGGTCGAGCAGCCTCGCGGGTGAGCTGACAAAGTCGCAGCCGGGGCACGGGCAGGAGCAGGGCGCCCACGGGCACGCGCGGCGGTGGTCCGCCGCCTCGTGGTAGACGACGGCCTTCTTGCAGCCGAACTCCTCGAACGCGCAGGGCTGGTTGGCGGAGCGCACGAAGGCGTCCACCTCGGCGCAGGGGACGTAGGCTGGGCCAGCGCCGCATACCTGGCCGTGGCTCTCGCTGCAGGCGAAGCACACCACGTGACCGGCGTCGCACTGAAAATCAGAATCACGGCCGCGTAAAGAAACAAGACTCCATTTTGATTTGTTTTCCCCTGCTCCCAAGAAAAATTCCAAGAACAGCCGTTGCAGAGAAGAAAGGTTGGGGGGATTTGACGATTTCACCTTGAACGTGGGAGGTTTGAGGGGACGGCGACAAGCTCGGCAATGGAACAAGGCAAGCTCCAACCTCAAGCTGAGCTGCGGCTCCTCCACGCCTTCCGTCGCCGCCACCAAACTTCCAGCCGCGTCGCTGCCTTGACGAACCTCCCCTTCCTCCTGATCTTCTTCTCCTGCTTCCCCTTCTTCGCGCTGCTCCTGCTTAACCACGGCGTTGTCCATGCCCGGCACCCTGGCTTTCTTGTGACTCCGGTCGCCGTTCTGCGGCTGCGAGCCTCTCTTGCTTTGCTCAGCCATATGCTCCCGTCCCTCTTTCTGGGAAACTGCGGGACGCGTCCTGCTTGCGCACAAATGGAAAACAGAAAACCCCATGGCGGGTTAACGGACCTGCGGGCTGCGGCATGTGGTTTGGATGGTGAGCGAAGGAGCTGATGAATCATGTGGTTACTTTGAGGTGGTGAGATTATCTTGATTTTTAGAGAGCAAAGCTTCTTCAAGCTTTCTTTCTTCATCGTGTTTACTTATTAATCTAGAAATCAAAAAGATTTGTTGAAACTGATCGATATAGTGAAAGGCCGAGACTAGGAATGGTGCCTAACACACGGGCACACCACTGAACGCATGCTCCCAAAATTCAGGAGAATACAGGACCTTCTTTTGCCACGATAATCCTGGTGACTTCGTCTCGCCAATTGTAGGGTGCTGTTTAATCATCCTTGGAGGGAGCACCACAGAACCAACTAACCAGACCAGCGTAGAAGACGATAAGTAGCTACAGGAACGCGAGAGAATGTGGGGAGAACACCACTGGACTGCAGAGCAAAGCCACCTTTTCCCTGCTTGCTGGAACATTTTTTTATTTTTTATTTATACAACTGAATTGTTTTTTGTGATTCTTACAAAATTTTTGTTCCTTTTTCAATCTGAAGAAATGCCTGTAGTTTGATGGATAGATGGTTTCCATCTGATTCGCCGAATGCAATAAGGAAAAAATGACGATGTGTAAATCATTTCGCAGATATTAAGATTCCACATATGGATGAAATATAGGACCGATGGAGTGGGTGATATATAAACCGAATGCAAAACTATTGAAGACTAACCAAAAGATATTTCAATATGCGAATTCATCGAATAATCCAGTACCATCCCATGATCGAGATTTGAGAGTTCAATAACCTAAGCAGGCACACAAGCAACTAGCCATAATACTATACCACTACCAGTGATCTCAGTTGTGCACGCAAGAGATTGACAAAAGCAGCGTTACTACTGGCCTCAATTCCTCACGCCTGTCTTCCGGAGCTACTCGACGTTGGGGTACGGGACCTCGCGGCCGTCGAACCGCCGCCGCCGCCGCCGCTATCTTTGTCGACGCGAACCTTGAGGAAGGGGGCCTCGCCGGACGCGTCTTGCAGCAGGTCGGGTGTGACCGCCAGGAACGAGCCGTGCTCCGCGGCCACGAACCCGCCGGCCATGTCCTTGCTCGCCACCGTGAACATGACCATCGCCATATTCCCGGCGCTGCGCCGTGACTCCACCCAAATCGTGCACTTGAACTGGGGCACCCCGGGCGTCGCCGTTCGCGCGCAGGCAGACCAGCGACACCGCGACGGCGGCGCCGTGCGCGGACGCGGACAGGAGGAACACGTGCCGGTCCTCCTTGCCGACGACGAGCTCGTGCATGCCCAGCTGCGACAGCGACGGGACGGCGAGCTCGCACAGCTTCCCGTAGATCACCTCGGTGACGGGCCAGCCGTGGTCCGCGCAGAAGTGGTCGAGCAGCCGCGCCGGCGAGGTGCAGGCATCACAACCGAGCGCCGGGCAGTAGCAGGGCGCCCACTGGCAGGCACGCTCGTGGTCCGCCGCGTGGTAATAGGCGGGGAAGATTGGGCAGCCGAACTCCGAGAACTCGCACGGCACCTTGCCATAGCGCACGATGTAGTCCACCTCGGGGCAGGTGGAGTAGGTCGCGGCGCGGCCGCACGCCTGAACGTGGACGTCGCGGCAGGTGGAGCACACGACGTGCCCGGCCTCACACTCAGAGGTGGCTCAGCGGCATGGCCAGGGCGACGGGCTAGAGTAGGAGGCTCAAAAATTTTATACATATTACTTTATATAAATATAGTTAGCGAAAAAAATAAACTCCTTCGAAACGCATGAATTTTATTAGAATTATAATTTTTTTATAAAATTCAATTTAATTTCACAAGAAAATATAAAATTTAGAAAAAAAATGTCTTTTGTTCTAAAGAGGCTAAAAGCCAGATTTGACGGAGAGACAAGCTGTCAAACATATATCACGTATATCTCATTTTTTTCGCTCTTCTTGATTCCGGTGCACTTATTCAAATGAGTTATAAAATAAAACGAAAAGACTATTTTTAGTTAGTTATTAAAAATAAAATATATCTGTTGCTACATTTTTTTTTAATTGTATACACATATTATGCGAGTATACATTTTAGACATATGCAGAAAATCTAAACAATCTTCTCACTTTTGCTACAATAATAAAATATACAAACAGCCGCTGCGAAAGCTGCTAATCCGAATTACCCCTAGACCTTCGAAAATGGAGAGCCGGCACTGCTCACGCTGCCGCCGTACGCAGAAGAAGAAGAAGAAAAGGATCAAGATTTCCATTTCCCTTGCACACAAAATCGAATCTCCATTTCACCCAGAAGGCAGAGGAGGAAAAAAGGGAAATTTTTGCGACCATACTGATGGAAGGCTAGCAAATGGAGTCACCTTGAACGTTGGAGGCTTGACGGGGCGGAGGCAGGCACGGCAATGCAACAGGGACACACCGAACAGGAGACTGATCTGCGGTTCGTCTATGGTCTCCGCCACTGCCACCGCTGCCTCTCCTGTAGTGATTTTTCCCTCCTCTGCTTGCCGATGGACTTCTGACGGTTCTTGCTTCACCATGCCGCTGGGTCCGTTGTCCTGCGCCTTGAGCTTCTTGTTTTCTTGGCTCGCCGCGATCCCGTCCAGCGAACCTCTCTTGTGCTGCTCGGCCATAACCCTTAGCCCTGTTTGGATACGTTTATAAACCGATTATAGGTGGAAATAAGCTATAATCTCATCCAAACGTGTCGATTAAAAGTTCGGTTACTGAAGAATCGGCGACGGAGAAAAGCCCGAACACAAGGGAGCTCGATTCTCTCGTACGCGGCCTCAACCTCGCGGAGGAGATAAGCGAAGCTTTTCTCTTCCGTGCCCCTTCCTCTGACTCCTCCTCGCGCCGCTTAGACGACCTCCTGCGCTCCTGCTCCCGACCACCGCGACGAGCTTGTCCGTGTCGCGTCCCACGAGGACGAGACCGAGAACCGCGGCGGCAAGAAGGAAGGACAAGCTTCGGCCGCTCGTTGGTGGCGTCAATTACCACGCCCAGCCTAAGAGGCAGCGCAGGTTCGTGGCCACTGGCCGGGCGGAGAAACACGACCAGTTGGAGCTCAGCGAGGAGCCAGGCATGGAGGGGAAGGAGGAAGTGATGGTTGTCGAGATTTGAATGCTTCTGCGTGTAGACTGTAGAGACGGTAGCTTCGTCTCGGCGTGTAATAATACTACTGAGTTCGCAGTAGCTGAGGGCTGATGGGCAAGGTTTATAAAATCAGTCAAAATCCGTCAATTTTTGCAGTCACTAAAATTAGTTTGGTTCGATTTAAGTGATCGGTAGATTTTTTTTTAATAAATTTAAAAAAAATTAAAAAAATAAAAAAAATAAAAAAAATTGAAAATCGGTCAACCAGAGCGATAAACCGAAAAAATCGGTGAAAACTGTCCGAACTGATTTGATTTCCAATTAAAAAACGGTAAACAGGAAAAATTGGTCGGTTTTCTTTAAAAAAATTGATTTTTGAATTTGTCCGGTTTTCGTGATCTACAGTAGCGCTTTTTCCGGTTTTGCGCAAAAACCAAACAAACCGCGGTTTTTAGCGCCTGGACGGTTTAGAAAACTTGGTTCGGGTAGTACAAGTAATCTGAATTTTCTGGTGAATAAGTTTGTGATTCATGATATTTTGTTAAATTTGTGATTTTGAAATGCACTTTGACCATATTATTATATAATTGTTTTAACAACTTAAAATAGACCGTTAATATATAATTCTCTTCATCTCTAGCATCAAAATAAGCTATCATCAATTTTAGGGGTATTAACATCAATTTACAACTTATGACAAATAATTCAAAAAAAATATTTAGAATTACCAAAGGCCTAGCATGTTCTGATAGCAGATTTTCTAGACAGTGGCTTATAAAAAAACATGATGCTCAGATAAGTGAGTGTCGAAAAAGCATATCCAAACAGGGCGGTTGGAGGCAGGACCTGGAGCAAGGTTTTAGAAACCATTTGGTTCTCCAAAATCGATCAAAAATCGCTCCCAATTTAAACATCAAAATTTGAACGAATGCTACAGTAATAGTCGGTTTTTTCAATTTACTGACCGCTTTTACCAGTTTATCTACTAGTTTTGAACTTTCAAAATTTGAAACCCACTAATTTACCGGCTTATTGACCAGTTTTACCAGTTTTCAAAATTTCATAATTCTTCAATTTTTCAATTTTTTATTTTTTTTAAACAAAAACTGGTTTCACTCGACCGAACTTCACCAAAAACCATGCAAACTGAACCGATTTTTGCGGTTTCGTAAACCTTAGTCACTACGCTATTGCTCATATCGAGCTAGCTCACAGCCTGTACTAAAATACTGGCATTGAAAGCTGAGTTTTAACCACAACAGAAACAATCCATAAGAATCTTAAAAAGGAATAAGAGAACATATAAGCATGTAGTAGCCACAACACCAACAATCCATCATGACCAACAATAATCACTTTCCTCATCTAAAAAAATCACTTTCCTCATTGTTCTCAGTTTTGCACCCACGAATTCCATTTGTTCTAGTATAAACAAATGTAGTCATTCAGCTGCCCAGTACTAATTACAATGCCTATTCGCTTCCCACCATTAGTCAGGCTTCCAATTACAGTAGCAAGGAGTGAGCCCATGAAGCCATGACAGTTACCAAAAAAAAAAATCTGGAAAGACTAAACCCAATTCCTCACCTTGGCCCTGTTTTCGTAACTCAGGTATACAAAAAAAAAAATGGTCACTCCAGAAGCAAGTGTTCTGAAGTTCAAGAACATGGAGAACCCCTCTGTGCAAAACGAGGAAAGCTGAACACTTCAATAGCAGGAAGTGAAGCGTCATCCTTCCATGCTGCTATTGAGTACTACAAGAGTTGTTGCCTGACTTTGATTCTTCTAAAATCTGATCCATAGAACTGCGAAATTTAACCGCTTCATGTAAGATGGTAGTTTGTTTCATGATAAATATACTAGTGTCGCTTATAAACAGTTAATATTTATTAGTTTTAGAATTGTTTTTTTTAAGTTTAGCGGAGAGCATCTCACTTTTTCATTTCTTTAAAACCGCATACATGCACATATCGGTTACATGAGTAGAGAATAACAACACCCGATGCACAAACAACAAAACCAGAAAGCACAAACAACAAAACCACCTTCAGAATTGTAGGAGCAGAAGGTATCTCTTTCTCATCATTTTTAAGCTTCTTTTAGAAGATCTGAGATGAGATCAGCAGTGGGTTTTCACGGAGCAAACAGGCCGAAAGAAAAGGCCCACCACCTACAAACGGGCCAACGAGACGAAGCGTACATTTCTGGACCACAAAGAAAAGGCCCACGTCACCCACCCCTCTGCTTGAACAGCTTCCTTCCGCATCTTCTTGCCCACGCCGCAACAAACTCACCTCCACCACACGAACGGACGAACACCTGCAGAGTCTCGAGGCTAAAGCCGCTAAACCCCTCTTCCTCTCAGGCTCTCACTGCCACACGGCACTCGCCACCGCGCACAGTTTCCGCGATCTTCTCGAGCAATCCGGAACCTTCTAGACGGGATGGAGGTGAAGGGGTTGGGGCAGCTCCTGGCGGCGCTGGCCGCGGCGCTGTTCGTCCGCGCCATCGCGGGGCCCGGGCCCGCCCTCCTCCCGGAGACGGAGGACACCGAGGACCAGGACGGCGACGAGGAGGCGGGCGGCGGAGGCGGAGTGTCGCCCGTGACCATCCAGTGGGCCCGCATCACCTGCGCGCTG
>BCLG01000983.1:58673-77855 GCA_001602295.1 Zoysia matrella | reverse complement strand
TCACTCATGGGGCCGTCTGGGTCCGGTAAAACCACTCTGCTCAATGTGCTAGCAGGGCAGCTCTCGGCATCACCTTCGTTGCACCTTTCTGGGCATCTGTATGTTAACGGCTGGCCCATGTCGAAGGGCGGTTATAAGTAAGTTACATTCATGCAGTTGACTTTTTTGTTTCTGCTTTTTTATTCATGGCAAAGGAACCTATCACTGTTTGCTTGTGCAGCATCGCTTACGTGAGGCAGGAAGACTTGTTCTTCTCACAGCTTACAGTTCGGGAGACGCTCTCACTTGCTGCTGAATTACAGCTTCCCGACAACATGGCTTCTGAGAGAAAGGATAGCTATATTAATGATCTTTTGTTTCGCCTTGGATTGGTAAGTGCTGCAAAGTGCCATGTTGGTTAATTTTTGAAGTTTTGAAGAAAAACATTACAGTACATATTGATGCAAAGTGCAAACGGCATAGTACTGGCTTGTTGCCACTTTTTCCTCATGAGAATACCACTGACACTGAGCCTGAGCTCAGAAAAAATGGACCTATTGCGTGTTTAAGAAAATTGTTGTATCTGAACCTCACCTCTCAAGTTTCAACAGCTGCCAATGTGGGAAATTTATTTTGCCTAATTGTGAAATTGTTGAATTATTTGTTCTAGTACTATCCATATGATGTTGTTTTGCTATTTTAGAATATGTAATTTCTTCTATATGCCATCAGGTTTTTTGTCTTCTGTTGCAAACATTAACAGGTGAACTGTGCTGATTCCATTGTTGGTGATGCAAAAGTTCGTGGAATAAGTGGGGGTGAAAAGAAGCGCCTCTCACTTGCATGTGAATTGATTGCCAGCCCTTCAGTCATCTTTGCCGATGAACCAACGACCGGTATTTCACCTTATTTACCCTTTGCTTTCCCTTGTTGAACAATGTTTTTATTTATGACTAAGTAGTTCATAATGAAGAGAAGAAAATATCTGCATGAAGTTACAGTAATATATTCTTACTTCTTACGTATCCAAGGAGATGCTCATATATAATTATGGAATCATGTGAAAATGGTAATATCAAGATCATCTTGGAATGAACCATGGTCAATTTATAACTGTTAGCATAAGAACTATAGCTTCTTTAACACCTTTTTTAAATCATGTTTTAGCTATCAGTCTGACATTCATTTTTGTGGTTCACCATGCTGAGACTGATAATGTGGAAAGCTCATGTGTGTTTGTCATTATTTTTCAGGCCTTGATGCCTTCCAAGCAGAGAAGGTCATGGAGACTCTCAGACAGCTTGCAGAGGATGGACACACTGTGATCTGTTCCATACATCAGCCAAGAGGTTCTGTATATAGCAAATTTGATGACATTGTACTACTGTCAGAGGGAGAAGTCGTGTACATGGGGCCTGCAAAAGAAGAACCTCTATCATACTTTGCAACACTAGGGTTGTTATTCTTCACCCATCTGGCGTTTCTTCATTTGTAGTGAACTTATCAATAATATACAAATTTTCGTATGTGTGCTCTCTTGTTTGCTTTGCTTCATGTAATGAATTTATTGCTTGCTTGTACTCAATAATTTTTTTGTGATTCTGCGGTTCTGAGCAGTGCACAGAGACACTCCTTGCCTGACACATGTTATTTTAAATATAATTAACATGTCACTTTTTTGCCCTTGCTGCAAGTGGGATTAATACTTTTGAGTCATTGACGTCATCAGGTACCAGTGTCCAGATCATATGAACCCTGCCGAGTTCCTGGCTGATCTCATTTCAGTTGATTATAGCTCAGCTGAAACTGTACAATCATCGCGGAAGAGGATTGAGAACCTCATTGAGTCGTTTGCTCATAAAATTCCAGCCACTGAAGTCACTGATTCAATTACAAAACCAGAAGGATATGAATTCTCTGCCAAACTTGTTCAGAAGTCTACTAAGAAGCACAGACGTGGATGGTGGAGACAATTTCGTTTGCTGTTTAAGCGAGCTTGGATGCAGGTTCTTATTGATATTTCCTCTCATTTCATTTTATTTCCCAGCTTTTCTACTGCTGCCTTGAAACATGTTGCATTAAGATGAAGAATGGATATTTCTCTATTTTTGAGATTTAACACTTCTAATAATTAAAGGGTGGTTCTGCTGTAGCGTTAAAATTGGTCTCTTGGGACCATGAGGTCATGGGTTCAAATCCTGGAAACAGCCTCTAGTGTGCAGAAATGCATAGGAAGGCTGTGTACAAAAACCCAACGGTGCCAGACCTATGCAAGTGGGAGCTACATGCCCTTTTTAGTGCTTCTAATTGTTAGAAACTAGGAATTAAGCCTAGCTCACTTGGTTAAGGGTATGGGGTAAACCCTGACCACCCAGATTCAAATCCTCTTTGATGCAAATTTGGGCGCCTATTTGCTTCTTGCTATAATGCTGCCTAATTCCTCCTAGGTTGGTCGAGTTCTTTTTTAATTGTTAGGAACTTCTATGTTCAGGCTTTTCGTGACGGCCCAACAAATAAAGTGAGAGCACGGATGTCTGTGGCTTCAGCAATTATATTTGGATCAGTGTTTTGGCGTATGGGGAAATCACAGACATCCATACAAGACAGGATGGGACTGCTTCAGGTAGAATGTTTTGGATTTTTTATCCTTCGTTTGAATTGCTAGTTAGTGAACTGAATTCTGGATACATAAAGTATACCCATTTCCTCCTAGCATTTGGATTTTCATGTTATTGTTTTACCAGCATCTTCAAGAATGACTTCTCTAAACATCATCTGAACATTTCCTGAATCTAATTTGTCTCCTTTTCTATTTGAGTTAAGGTGGCTGCCATAAACACAGCAATGGCTGCACTGACTAAGACTGTAGGAGTTTTCCCTAAAGAGCGGGCTATAGTTGACAGAGAACGTGCAAAAGGTTCATATGCACTTGGGCCATATCTTTCATCCAAGTTGTTGGCTGAGATCCCCATTGGAGCGGCGTTTCCACTGATATTTGGATCAATTCTCTATCCAATGGCTAAACTTCATCCTACATTTTCCAGGTCACTATAATTCTGAATCTGATTTTAACTATGCTTTATGACTCATGTTATATTCCTTTTCACAATTTTGCTTATGAAATATGTAACAATACTGTGTGCAGATTTGCCAAATTCTGTAGTATTGTGACTGTTGAATCATTTGCCGCATCAGCCATGGGCCTCACGGTTGGAGCAATGGCTCCTACAACTGAAGCTGCAATGGCTCTTGGACCATCCCTTATGACGGTTTTTATTGTTTTTGGAGGATACTATGTTAACCCTGACAATACCCCTGTCATTTTTCGCTGGATCCCAAGAATCTCTCTCATTAGATGGTAATTGCTTGTAATATATTGCTGGCTCCTAATATAACGTACTCCCTCCGTTCACAAATATAAGTCATTCTAACTCTGGGCACGGGAATTAAGAAAAAGTAAAAAAGTATGCGCAGAAAACGAAGAGGAAAGAGATAGAGATAGAGATTTATTGGGAAGAGAGAAAGTGCGTTGGAAAGAGAGAAAGGTGTATTGGGAAGTGAGAATGACATATATTTGGGAACAAAATTCGAATGCTAGAATGACTTATAACTGTGAACAGAGGGAGGATGTAGTTAACAGTCGGATGCTGTTTTTTTGTTGGCTTTCAGGGCCTTTCAAGGGCTTTGCATTAATGAGTTCAAGGGTCTGCAGTTTGAGCATCAGCATTCCTATGACATTCAAACTGGTGAACAGGTAATTGTTTATTCTCTAGAATCACAATTTTGCCATAACGGAATGAATTTGATCAAATGCATGGGAACAATTAACTAACCTGGCTAGACATTCTTATTCTTCCATAAAGAAAATGCCATATCATACAATATTCATAGCTTAAATAACTTTTTGTATTTGTAAACCATAACACGCTTGAATATTTTATAATTTGTTTTTATACAAAAATCACAAACAAAATTAAGGAGTTTTTCAAACAATTGGGAAAGGGGTTTGCATGGACATTTTATAATCCCGTTTGAAGGAAGTATTCTGGTTCTGATGCATTACTTTTTTGTGGCAGGCTCTGGAAAGGTTTTCATTAGGTGGCGTTAAAATTGCGGACACACTGATTGCACAGGGTAGGATTCTGATGTTCTGGTATTGGTCAACCTACCTTCTTCTGAAGAAAAACAGGCCGAAGTATCAGCCGCTCATGCCCCCAACAGAGGAAGATCAAAGTAAACAGATCGAGTAGAAGTTTCATTGGCAATACTACCGGAATAAAGGTAGGGCAACTTCGCATTAACATTTTCCATTGCAGCCCAATCCACATAATCTTTGTCTTAACTACTGCAATTACTTATGCAATTAGGATCTGCGGACCTATTCCTTCTTAGTTTTATTCTATGGCTGTATATTGGAATGTCGACCGATTCCTCTTGTTGAAGTGACCAATAAAATTTGCCGTAGTAAGAGCTTTTCTTCTGGCGATGGATAGATAGTTATTTCAGTACTTCGTATTAGTTTCCTCACAATTCTTAACTGTTACCCAGAAATGACTGGAGAATATATATGACTACCTATTTGAGTAACTCATATTTGAAGTCATGTTACTACATTGCTCCAATTGAGTTGATACTTAGAACCGCCGGTTGGTTAGAGTATGTTTGTGATCTGGATAGTTGAGATCTGGATCCAACAAATGTTTGTGACTTACAGTTAGAATATATGAGAAAAATTCTAAATTTTTTTAGCAGCCCATACACGCCTTGCATGTTCTCATGACCATGAAGAAGCTCTGCTGCTTTTTAAAGCATGAGTTACGCCTGTTTGTTTTAGTTTTTCAAAGCTGCTTTTTTCGCTGAAAAGCTGAAACCTGAAAAGCTGAAACAAACAAGGTTATGAAAAGCTGTCTTTTGAAATACTGAAAAGCTAGCTTCTGAAGAAATGAACTAAAAGCTAAAAAGCTCATCTAGAGTTGCTTTTCTGGCTTTTGGTGTGCAGAGAAGCTAAATATATACTGTAAAAGCCAACAGTCACAACTTCATCAGTCAGCTTTTTAACTAGTCATCAGCCAGTTTTTAAAGCTCAAAAGCTTCAGCTCAAACAAAGAGCCCTTTAGTAGATCCTCTACCTTGCAATTGCATTAAAACATGCGAAACACAGATCATGGAACTAGTGAAGCAGGTATTTGCAGTTTTTTGTTAAACATACATTAGTATCTTCTTGACCACGCGCCAACCGATTTCCATGAGAGATCTGCACGAGCGTTCGGTCTATGATTAACATCCATCTAATCTTCGTTTTCTGGTTGAAGCAATGCCATTTCTTCTTTGTCAGAAGGAAGCTTCATCGTCCCCGAAGCATCCGGCCATGAGACCTTCCTTCCCGACGTTATGGGCAAGGCAATATCTGATCAGCCGCCCAAAAAGTTTTTTATTTAATACTCCGTAGTTCAACTCAGCACAATTATGACGGATTGGGGGGGCGCCGTTTTTCTGTTCCTGATCATGATTCTCTGGATCATACCGGTGCGAATAAACTATATTTCCAAATCACCGTCCAAAGTGGAGACACTGGCAGTCAGCTGTATACGCGTCAGCCTCCTGTTGGATGGGGTGAGGACTAATCACGCGGTTTCCCTCTTAAACAACGCGGCAATGCCTCGTCCACCGTAGACGCGCGATGCCGCCAAGGGCCTATATATGCGAACCTATCTGCGCTCGAAACCTCATCAGCTTCGATCTTGTTCTCTCCATCGCCTTGATCTCCCTGTTGTTGATGCGTCCTCTTCCTGCTTGAGATAAAAAGTTTGTTTCTTTGATCCGATTCCATGGCGGCTTCTTCTTCCCTCTCCGTTCCGACGACGGCCCCGGCGCTCCGGCAGGGCTGGTGCCACGGCCCCGCGCTGCCGATGAGGAAGAGGTCGCCGGCGCGCTGCGCGGCCCTGCGACGGAACACAAGCGGCGGGCGGGAGCAGTACGGCGGCGCGCTGGTGGACGAGGGTATGTCCGTGCTGCGGCGGCGGATCCGCGAGGCGCGGATGGCCGAGACCAACTACGAGGCGCCGGCCGAGTGGGCGGCCTGGGAGAAGCGATACTACCCGGCGTACGTCTCCGACGTGTCCGGCCTCGTCGGCGCGCTGCAGCTCATGATCATGAGCACCAGGCCTAGCGTCGCCATCGCCGTCGCCGCGGTCGTGCTCGGCAGCGTCCCGGTGTCCGCCGTCGCGGCGCTCCACCATCTGGCGCAGGTAGCGGAGTCCGTTCTGCCGTCGGTGCCCCACGTTCCGTGATCGAGCAGAACCCGTTTTTTAGTCGGGGCATCTGAGCCGTCGTCCCTCTGGAGTACTGTACAGCGAGTGCTGTAGAGTTGTAGCCGGGCTGCAGCCTGCCTGAATTGTTGTAGAAATTCTTTTTAAAAAAAATTTAACACCTGCGCTCTGCAAGTGGTTTGCTCGAGTCATGACCAGGATTAAAAAACCGCTACAGTGTCGGTTTTTAAAACCGTAAAAAATTGTTTAATCAACCAGTTTTTTACTGGATGGTTAACTGTTAAAACCGAGCGGTTTACTTTTTTTGCTAAAGTGCTAGTAACGATTTTTGAGCGAAAATCAATCGGTTTACTTAAACCGAACCGCAGCAGTTTCGAGCGGTTTATCGCAGTTTTTTAAACCCTGTCATGACAAGTCACAGATGGCATCATCTCTGCAACGTTGTCTGAATTATTATGAAATCTGTTTCTGGTTGGGCGCTTAACCCTCCATGAAGACATCACCGGAGATGACCATTTCCACACGGGTTTTAAAGGTCCTAGATAGTGGCAGCTGAGTATTTTCAAAAAATAAAAGTAGAAATTCAAAATCAGGGGACCACGAGCACCTGCAATATTTGCGATTACTTTGTTAGTCAGTAGTAGTCACTACTACTACTAATCGACAAGGCCTAGGAACCTTCTTTGAAATCAGGCTCCATCCTAAATTGTGCGAAACTTCGATTTATA
This sequence comes from Zoysia matrella, assembly GCA_001602295.1. Lineage (NCBI taxonomy): Eukaryota > Viridiplantae > Streptophyta > Magnoliopsida > Poales > Poaceae > Zoysia > Zoysia matrella. The sequence continues at coordinate 70,879 of BCLG01000983.1, read as the reverse complement.
TAGGTTGTGACATCTGTGTGTAGTAAAGATAAAGCCCATATACTCCCTCGTTTTGCTGCCATTTCAGGCAGCAAAATATAGTTGAATTTAGATCATATTTCTTGTCTGAAACGACAATGAAACATGACACGAAAAAACTCTACTTTAACTTTAAAAAGTTATTTTATAATTCACCTTATCCAAAAAATAGTCTATACAAGTAATACTTCAAATACCTTAATGATAAATCAAATTATATTAAAACCTGCAATATTTATCATATTTTTTTAATAGCAGATGACAAGTTACGGCGTCTCTTTCAATAGAAGTCCCAGAACCACGTAGGCTTCATGATAGCAGGGCAGGATGTTTTTTTGTGTGTGTGTGTGTGTGAGAGAGAGAGAGAGAGAGAGAGAGAGTTGGCCCAAGCTAAGAATGCATCCGATTAGCTAGAAACAGCCCGTAAGATAATGGACCTTCTAGCCCACCTGGCAACTCTCACTTATTCAGCCCAGTGCCCACAATAGAGACCCAACTAGAAAAAGGAGCGCCGCATTGCGCGCTATGCTTATGTGTAATATAAGGTAATACCCGTGTACTCTCTCCGTTGTTAAATTAATGTTATCATTTAGTTTTAACATTAATTTTGAGTATTCATCTTATTCAAAAAAGTTTAAAGAATAGTGTATAGTTTGTGAAAATGTACTTTTATCATTAAAATTATTGTAATTATAATTTATTTTTTAATATGAATTATTTTTTGAAATGTGATAAATAGTCAAAGTTGATGTTAAAAGTGAATAGCGACATAATTTAAGAAGGAAGGGAGTAGGAACATACGTAAGAAATAATGAGCTGAAAAAGTACCAAATTTTTATTACAAGTCTTTCAGAAAATAAAGGACTGATAAAGTAGGAGCATAAAAAAAAGAGATGAGATTGCAATGAAGAAATATATAAAGAATTGAAATATAGAAGCCACCTTCCTCCCGTATGAGGTGGTCCTTGAAATTTTAAGTAAGCAGAGATAACCCCAGCAATGAGACCCGCAGAAATTTTTTCTTCGAATATAATTGGCATATTGGTATGTTTCTCAATTTGTCTGTCAATAATAATACAAGGAACTGTCACCTTCTAAATATACAAAATGGATTGTATTCACAAATTGATTATTATGACAAAAAAAAATGCTACCGAAGGATTGACCTGTTCAATAAATCAGAAATACAAAACGAGGATGAAACCTAACGGATCTCCCCGCAACATACCTGTTATATCACTGTCTGATTCTAGGCTTGCACCGGAACTCAGCTAAGAGTGCTATGTGATCTGACAACCATTGAGGTGATGGAAGAGCTGTATCTTTTCTTAAGCTTTCCTCGTCGAGAAGCTCCAATAAGTAACCAAACATGAGCATTGTCAAAGAGTTCACAGTAGCAGCTTGTAATCTTATCCCATAACAATTGAGGCCTGCAGATGAAGAGAGGAATATGCGCAAACCTGTGTAAAATATGTACTCGACAGTCACAGTAAAATCTTTTGTACAGTTTGTGAAGATCGGTTCATTTGTTGATGGGTCCATCCTTCTTCGCTGGTGATCAAAATATAACCAACACCTGCCATTCTTGCAAATGAAGAATACGCACTAACCTATGAATAGGCAGCACCTCTGGTCAGAGGCTGACCAGGCCAAAGAGGATAAGTAATATATGCAAAACTATGGCAGATTAACTGTAACAGTGGAAGCTGGTGATTCAACTTGCTCAAAGGGCGTAAAATTCCAAGGGGGTCTATGGCCAGATCAGGATGCATCTGATCGACTTTGCCCACTGCAAGACGTCCATGTGGAGTGCTGAAAGGTACAATTGACTAATTGAGTACTTCAAAAGTTCATAGCTGACCGATCATTTAGAGTGTATTTGAATGCAAATATTGCTCCGATGTAATATTGACACACACCTCCCAGGGATTGAATTAAAATCTCCACAGACCAACATCGGAATGTCTGCACTAACAGCTATTTTTCCAATCCTTTTAGGAGCGTATGAACCTGTAAAAATCATAAATACATCCAATTGGACCATAGAAGATGAACTACAAGTACATAGAACACCATGCTACAGACCTCCCATAATTTAACATCTTTCAGATCTTGGTGGACATTTATATGTGTATTCGCCTCCATGTTAAAACAATTCAGACAAGAATGAGAACAGACTTCATCAATAAAAAAGAAAAACAAATGATAAATAATTTGTAGGAAAGTTGCTTCGAAGTCTTTAGCAAAATGGTAAAAACATTGCCATTCACATATCAATCGTCTAAAATATAGCCTTAGTAAATTTTGATCATCTGACTGATTTTTTATACACAGTAAAGAAAAAGGAGTGTATTCACGTACCACACAAAGGAGCTGTCTTTTACCAGGATTTTTAGCCCTATGGTTACCAAATTTTGCTTCTAAAACCACAATCAATGCAATGTTATCCTGCAGGAAAAGAAAGAGTCGGTATTAAAATCTGAAGTTGTGATGTGGCATATAATATCTATTTCTTTTTTTCCCTTACCTTGATTATTATATAGATAGACGATAAGACTGGAGCCAATTAAGCCAGCATAAAAATCTGAAGTGCCCAAACTAGCCAGGGGATACAAACATACAATCTAAATCAAATCATGAACAGAACTCAAATTACAGGGTGGGTTCAATACTTCTTTTTTTGTTTGTCAATATGTAAATTCAAAAACCTCTCAGCTGAATAGAAATGCAGACAATTAGTTAAATGAACAATTGAAGACACCTGTACTTCCTACTTACACAAATGAGCAGGAGAAAGCAAAGTTATAAATAGCTTTTAGTATGCATATGTTAAACTCTTTGTTCAAGTCAATTGGAAGAAATAGGTTTGCAAATGCCCACTGTTAAACTTGCAGCTCTCAAATCATCCTTCTAGATTTTAATAGGAAAAAAAAAACTTGATAGCTAAAACTGCAAAGCTCCCTGCATCCTGACAACACGTTGCAAGTCTGAGGGAGCAATAGGGAGAGTACACAATACCTCAAGGGTAGATCGGCAAAGAGGAGAGGCTACGGATGCTACCGCGTTGCTTCAGTCCGCGCAGAAAAGCCAGGGGCCGGTTGCTTTAGTCCGCGCAGGATATAGCCAGGGGGCGGGCGCGGCCGGCAGCGCGCTAGCGGGGGTCTCCTCGTCGCCGCCACGGGCTGGCGGCAGGTTCGTCGTCGCGAGGGGGGGGGGGGGGGGGGAGCCCATGGCCTGCAGCAAGAACCTTGTCTTGGAGCAGTCGAAGTTGGCATCGATGGGCTGGCGCTCATCACGTCAGGGACGGTGAGGAGGGTGGCGGCCATGGGGGAGAGGTGGCAGGGAGGGCTGGGTTCCCCTGGCCGCATCGCGGGAAAGAGGACGGAGTTGCTTGATCGATGGACCTAATAGTAAAATTGTGATTATCTAATTGTAAATTTGTGATTCCTGAAGCATCTAGGCACAACTGTGCACACGTTTTAATATAAAGATTAGTTGCCCTCCGCTGGGTCGCAGCCCGTGCCGCGGCGGTCACATGCCGGGGGAGGCGGGGAGCAAGGCGCCGCATGAACTCCGCGGAGACGACTGATAGCTTACGCGAGCAACTAGTCGAGTACCAGCTGCCAGCGACCTTCTCGCTAAAACTACGGACTCAAACTTGGCGCTGCGACCTCTAACGAGAACGACAGAGAAGCATGCATATGTGGCCTGTGCAAAGTTTCCATCCAAAGATCCAAACTTTTTAATACCCTCGTTAGGACAATATGAAGCAGCAGTACAGCTTATTTTCCAACTCCGAGTGCATCGGACGAAACTGCCCCATTCAAAGACCGCCCATTGGATCCGAACAGCAGGAGGAAACAAACGACAGATCTAAACTGTATATCATCTTAAGCTGAACATTACAGTATCAAATCATCATCATCACTAGTAATGATAGTAGAGAGCTTGAACGTCGATTACACTGTCGGATTCACGAGCAGTGAGCACAACTGATTCTTGCAGCAGAACGTTGACCGCACCTGGCTTCAACGACTGGGGAACTCTGGGGGAAAATGCCTGGAGCACAAGTGCAGAACAAAGACACAAAAAAGCAGTTTAATTATTGAAGAATAAAGCAGATTATTATCCATCCATAAAGACATTTTTTTTGCCACCGGGAAGCAAGGCGCATGAGCTCAGCTGGACCCTCGCCGGCGCAGACGAATCTGATGCGAATCTATCACGCTGAGCATGCCAAATGGAAACGGATGACTCGAAGTGGGGTGAGGAGATGAATGGGTCAGAGGGATCTAAGAGCTAGTAGTACTACAAATGAACACGCCAGTCACAAAGGGGAACGAATAAAGAACAGCGACGTAACATCCCACCAACGAAAGATGCCAAGTACTCCCCCTCCTCCCTGAAATACGGAAAAGTATTAGAAACCAAAAGAACAGTTATTAAGCTCGATTTGCCAAAGCAACTGTAGGAAGCATCATCAGCCAATAGAAAAAAAAAAGTTTTGCAGAATCCTTTTAACACACCAGTAGAATGTTTGCTCTAGATCTACACATCACAAACGGAAACAAAGTCAAAGAGATAGATGACAAACAGCAAGCCTGCAGCTAGCAGGCAGTATGCAAGCATGAACTTATATTGGATCAAGACGCAGAGCTCCCTTCAATCCAAAGAGCGGTCAGCCAAGGGGGCGATACAGCTCCTCGGTCATGCAAACCACAAGCCTATCTCAACCAAAAACACTTCACCCCTCTCCTTCGCTCACACACAAGCTCTCTCTCTCTCTCTCTCTCTCTGATGATGACGATGAGATAGGATAGTGGGAACCATGAACGAGCAGCTGTACAGCCCTTCGAAGAGACCTTTCATTGGAATGATAGGAGCTCCGCTTCAAATCCTAGTAGCCAGTGCTTGCTGGTCAAGAACTACGCACAAAGAGGAAGAACTTAAAAAAAAAAGCATGAGATCTGCTCTGAGGACGCAGATCACAGGTTGGCGGAAGAAAACCTAACAGCCAAATAGGGATACCAAAGCCCAGGAAACAGAAGACAAGGAGGGAGACATGGAACGGGATCTGCCAGGAAAAACTATTCACTGTCGCTGCTGATGGGTGGAAGATGGTTGAGAAGGGAAGGTCCCGCTTTTATAGAGGGGTGAAGGTGAGGGTGAGAGAGGGCCCGGAGATTAGGAATGTGTTTATTGCATGCCATTTCTACGACGCCATAATTCTCGCCCGTTTTTTCTTTTATGCTGAGGTTTCCATTTCAATTGGCAGGGACTGCTCAGTTTCCTTCTGTAACTTTTCCTGAATTAATTAATGATGGTTTTATGTGGTACTCCTAGATCCTGGAATGGTCTGGAGGAGTGATGCCGGTTGATTTGTGATTCCTGGCCTGCCTGCTGGTCCGTTACGTGTGTAGGCTCGTTTGGAGGCAGCCTTAATGAAGGGGATATTTCGGAAATTACAGACGAATCACAACAGATACACTGCGTATTTTACACAGGCTTATATAAATTTCGTAGTGTTTTTATTTTAGAGCCTGGGAAGATTTTCTTCGTCTGCAACAGGCTACTGTAATTCCGGCTCCTATTTGGAGTTTAAGCATAGAAAATTACTACTACTCAATTTGCTATCTCTCGCGGTTTCCAGCCGTTTGCTAGTTGATCTTATCCGCAGCAGAAACGCTGCTTGTTTATCGAGGGGGCGTGGTTTACCCGCGCTCCGACTTATGCACTGTAACACATTATAGCTATAATGCGTAAATCGGAAAAAGCTTCAGTTTGTCAGATTTGAATAAAAATAGTTTATATAAATAATATTTTTAATGTTTTTATAATATATAAACAAATTGTATAAACAAATATATATTATATCTATAGTATTAAAAAATAGTTTATATAAATTATAGCAGAAGCTGATAAAAAAAGTTCTGCCAAACATACCCAACATACGAATGAAATTTTCTATTGCTGGGGAAAGTACAGAATGGCACGGCGACGTGGTTATGGGACGCGGCTTCTCTCCTACGGCAGTCTTTTTCCGCGTATAATCCCACCGCGGATGTTGTAAATTCTTATTGTATTTCTTCGTTGGGACAATTGAAAAAAAGGTTTTTTGTTTTACACTTTAATTCAGAAAATAATTTTTTTAGACTTTACAAAATCTATCCTATTTTTTTAACATGATGCTTTTGTTAAGTCCTTTTTTTAACACTGTTAGTGATGACTGATTTTTAGAATAGAGAGAAATAAAAAATAAGAAAAAGGCATAATTGACCTCTCTTATCTTTACTTCCTCTTGAATCTGCATTAAGAAAATATTTTACATAATTTATTGCATATTCAAAAATATTTAAGTTAGCTAACAAATCATCTAAATTTGTTAAAAATATAAATTTTAGATTTCATATGCAAACTATTCAAAACACGACCAATTTTGCAAAACCAAAACAAAAGTAGAATATAGGATTAATTTTGCAAGGTTACATATGTCTTGTCATATAATATTTAACATCGTTAATACCACGTAGCAGAATAGGATCAATATTGTGCTTTAGATTTCAAAACAGGACCGATTTTGCACAAACTAAAAAAAACTTTTTTAGAATTAAAGTTCAAAACAAAACATGTTTTGCAATTGCCTCTTCTTTCTTCCGTGTTATATTTGGCTCATACAAAATCAAGTTCCAATAAAAATTCATCATATTTGTTGGAGGATACATGGAAAAGTGAACGAGAGAAGAGAAGCCAAATTCGTGATTATGAGGGCCATTTGGATCGTTTAGCACCTTTTCCATTCATAAAGTATGGACATTCGAAATACTAAAAGCGAAGGGTGTAAGTTGATGATAACCGCTGCGATTAGATGAGAATCAATGACGTTTTGGCTAGCTGCGACGTCCTTGTCCAGCGACGAGTGTCATTGCCAGGATTAGGCGCATCGTATCGTATTATAGTGGAGAATGCCTGCTCTTTTTGCGGACGCTGCCTTAATAATTAAGCAAGCTATATTGCCTAATGTCAACGCCAAGCATCAACACATAAACTACTCAGAGCGTTTTGAACTTCATGTATCCTATCGTATGTACTTTAGCTTTGTGTTCCCTCCGTAGGGTAGTTCAAATGAATTAGCTAGCCACAACAGGGGAGTATTGTTTTTCTTCACCAAGAATTGCACTATATTTTACTGATGCAAAAAAAGTGAAATAGTATACCATATAAGTCTTAAGAAAATATCAACAAGTTGTGGAAATATTGAGTGTGTGTTAATCGAGTAAATAACAAGAGATTTTAACATTCTAAATTTTATTTACGCTCTTCCGTTGGTTTTATTTTGCTGGCCATTTTCAACATATTAAAGGATTCACTCAGGTAAATTAGTCATGTGCTTCAAGTGTAATTCATTTTAGATTTGATCACAAGAATTAGGAAGATTGAAAATTGTGAGATGTGTATAAAAAGGAAGGAGACAGGAATTAGTATCATAAAAAAAAGGATGTATCGGAAACAATAACAATTTGTAATTAAAAATTAAAATAGACTATCACGACTTATAATTTTAAATCAAAAGAGTACTTAATTAGTTATGTCTCCACCACGTTCAACAGTGGAAGGCACGGAGAAACGACAAGGATAAAAAGCTCCGAGCTTCAGGTGTCTCATCAAACGGATCGCGTGGATCGCTCCACACCACGAGCGCTTTGTTTTCTACTCCTACGTTACGTAAACAGCACAAAAAAGAATCTGAAATTCTGAATACGTGTAAAGGTAATGCGCACGCACAACAGCATCGCTCGCGATGAGCATTCCATCGGCACGTCCTGTCAGGGAAAGCGGAAGAAGAAAAAAAATGCCGCTACGGTTCAGAGGAAACAGAAAAAAGCGTCCCAGCTCTAGAGCAATGGTCGACCGGAATACTTTTGGTTGAGAATAGATTCCGGCTCGGCACATTTTTTTTCTTCTTGTCAGCACGTGGAATTCTTAGTTCTCCGTGGAACATAGACCTCTCAAACGAATAAAGATTTATATAAATTTAGTAAATTTTATTAGTATAAAAGCATATTTATAATAAATTAAATTTAAGCCTTATATATTTAAATTTATTGTAATCTGTAAAAATTACTTGTTAGACCCAACGATATATTTATTTTGGGATTGAGTAACACTATTTGATTATTTGTTTTATCAAATTCAGAAACCAGAAGATTGTCCAAAACATGTCGTCGTGTCAAAAGAAGCAGCGTCGTCAAGGTGATGCGATGGCTCCTCCCTTGTCCGTAAAGATGAATTTCTGTCCAGTTGGTACATCTAGCGTCTTGCATAGTGGTGGAACATAGCAGTAGCAGAAAAGTATGCCTCTTTATTCTAAACACTCCACAAACGCGGTTGTCAAATGGCACCATCACTCACGTCGTACCCGTAAGACTTGTTTGACATAGATGTAGACACCTGAGCAACATATTTTTTTTACAGTAAGATTTAGTTACAGCCTTTTTTAATTTTCAAAATAATATATTAATAGTTTAGTTATTTTAAATAGCAAGAGTTAACTTTAATGACTAATTAATTTAAAAACTATTTCTGTTTGACTAAATATTATAATATATTCCTATCGATAATTTAAATTATTAAACAAATATGGAAATCGTTATATTTATGGTCGATGAAGTGCTGGATCTTTTTTAATAACTGATAAAATTTCACTGGTTTCAGGTCAGTTTGAAAGTAAAAAATATAGAGCAGGAACCATAGTGAATTCTTATATAAATCAATTCAATTTCATATTTAAAAAAAGAGAAAAGATTTTTTTTTCTCTATTCCAAAGAGGACAGCAAACCATTTCTGGTGTGAAACCTGTGCGCACTTTTCGCAGGCCCGGTGATTTGCCGCGCAGGACGCCATCTCGCCCGGTGCCGGTGCCGGTGGCTTCGGGAGAAGCGAGATCCCCAGCCATCTAGCTGTTCGCCGTGGCAGGAGCCCTCGAAGCCAAGCACGAGGGACGCGAGCTCGCCTCGCATCGAAGTAAAAAAAAAAGGGAAGGCGGGCACCGGTGTATGTGACCACAGCCCGGCAGCCGGTCGTGGCGCGCGGCTCTCGAGGCCTGCGCTGCCTGCACGAGACGTCGCTCTCTCCCGAGGCCGCAGGCAGGCGGGCAGAGCACGGGCCGAGTTAAATGATGGCGCAGATCTGAGGAGCGCTGGATCTGGGACACGGATCTTGACCGGTCAAGTCATCGAGGTTGTGGGGCAATCCGACTGCCGCATCCCGCTGCGCGGTGCGAAGCGTCCTCGATCCGGAGCGCGAGGTGACCTGCGCGCCCGTGCTAGGGTTCTGTTTGCACTCCTCCCGTCCTCCGTCGCCCGTGACGCCCATGCGGCGTACTACTTCCACTAGAGGGAGATGATTAGGCAGACGGGTACCTGCCTGCCACGGCTAAATCGCTCACGGGCCTGCTCGGCCGCATCGGAGAGGAGATGTCGCTAAACGAAGAGGGCGACTCGGCGTCGTGTCAATGGATAAAGAGCACCCATCGCCTGTCGGAAAACGATGTGATCGTCGAGAGTGCCGTGCACGGCCCGGCATGCTAATGAAGCTTATCGGGTCGTGACAGCCTCCATGCCGCCTTTGTCCAGCCTCCTCACAGTTTTTTTTTTTTACTGTACTGTAGACAACTACATGGAGCCCTGCAACTCGTTGGCTGCGTCTTCATTTGTTTGAGCAGCCGTTGAATAGTCCTACGCGACGATTTGATCGACTCTGAAGCCTGTAGCCGTTGAAGCCATCGAAGTAAAGGCCCAATGGATCTTCGGCTCATTCCGTTGATCAGGCATGCTAGTTGCCTTGCACTAGTGACTTCCAAGTCCGTTATGTTTCCTTTCGGTGGAGGCCTGGGAAAATCTCCTGGGCCACGTCTCGTGACAAAGAAGCCCATAATGTCTCGGGTCAAACATCAAAGGAATGGCGGAATATACAGCAGGCCCGCTTTACAGCTTCTGGAGGCCCATTCTACCCCTCGAGTATGCGCGCCTTCTTTCCTTTTTGGCAGTTTCGACCGTGCTTCCAAGTCCATTCTTATAAGATCTCGGGGGGTGGGCAAATGCTTGTAAATCTTTCACGGCCCACAGCCCACGGTGTTTATGTGCACGGGTCGAATTCATTCGCTCAATTATTCCGAGATCTTCACCATCGTGCTTAGCTCCAGTCCCCCACCCGCACCCCTTGGCGCACGCACCGGAACCATCTACGTCACTACGTGCTTCTCGGTTCTCACCCATGAGTGAGGGTATTTGTCGGTGTTCTGACTACCAGCACAGTATAAAATACGATCGTGAAGTTGGTGTGTCTTCGTATTTGATGTGACTTAGTCTACAGAAGACTCAAAAATTTTTTTACCTGGTTTGGGTCACCTCGAACGATATAATAACCTACGTCTCGATGAGAGAGGATAAGGATCGGATCTTCTCTTCGGGAGAGGGTCCGGTGCCTAGATCGTGGGTGCTCGATGCACGTATTCGTGGGGTTGCTTGCGTGTGAACGGATACACGCAAGAGCTCTGGGCTTTTCTCTGTGTTCATTGTTCTCTTTGTTCTATCGCTTCCCAGACCCCCCTTTTATATAGGGCGGTCTGGAGTTATAAAATGGTGGGCCCTACGCGGTTCTACTGCCTCGCTGACATGTGGGTTCTCTACTGGCGTCGTCATCATTCGTTACGCCCATGCGTGGCCGTGGCCCATCGCATCGCACGCAGCGGCGGGTACTGTAGCGCCTGTTCGGCACTGTAGTGTCAGCCACAGTGCCGTCGGGTCTTGTCCGTTGACTGCCTCGGTCTGTCTGTCATCGTGGTGAAACTCATCCCGTCCCGTCAGGGCGGCTGGCGGTTGGTCACCAGAGTAAATATGTCATAACGCCGTACCTACCCCTAGAGGTCGGTCCCTAAGGGTCGGCTCTCGGAGGTCGACGTCGCTGTGCGTCTTAGCGCGGCTAAAACTTTTTTTGTACCGTCGCCTCGGGTCAGACCGCGCGTTCGTGCGTCGTCTTTCGACCCCCAAACTCTTTGAGGTCTTGGTTCATATGTACGAATACGGGTCGTCAGTTACTCAAGGTACACGATCTTGACAGCATTATCATGCACAGGACACATGGCGCTCGGGAAGAACTCGACGCACTTGACAGGGCAAATGGCATCGGTGCCGTACTCCTCTCCTCATTCGCGCCGTGGCCCGGATCACGGTCGGCCTCGTCGTCGTGGATGAGGGAGGAGCTTTGCCCCATCATGGAGGCAGGTCGCCCAGCAACGCCCCCCATGCCGATGGCTATTTTTTTTTTTCCTTCCGTGAACACGGAGCGAGGGATGGACGGGGGATGCTTCGGTGGTGGCTTGCACACCAAGCAGATCTAGGAAAAGTCTGTTGACCACCGAATGCCACTACTGCTTACTCCATTGCAGGAGATTGGGTGTCTTGCTGAAGATTGTTAAACTGATTAACGGCCATCACGGAGCCAACTTTCTTGACTTGGGCGGCAAAAAGGGAGGCGAGGTGGCATCAACTTCAGAAGAAAGTGAGACCGGAAAGCGAGGCTCATTGCCTAGCCCTGTCACCCTCCACTTCCGTTACCCGCCTCCCGGGCGCGACAGGGACGTCTGTTCCACGTTCCGGTCCCACCACTCCACAGTCACCGTAAAAATAGACAATGTCCCCGAGCTGCCCTCAGCACATAGCCTGAATTACACGAGTTACACTTACTGTAGTACGTAAGTACGGAAACGATGAGGGGCATTATTGTTAACGAAAGAATCAGTCCCCACCGCACCACCAGAGATCCGGCAAGGTCCAACCCGGTCCCACAATCCCATCAACCGCCTCCTCCCAGTTTCGCGCGTTGGCTTCCTTCCCTACGCGTACTCGCCTCACGCACACCAAAGTTTAACATTCACTGACATATGGGACCGAGATCCTAAATGTCATAGAGTGGGACCACCACACGCGTTCGTACCGCGGAGCACGCGGCGACGCGGCATGACGAAAAGCGAGCCACGTCGGGTTCTGTCACGCCGCTAGGAGGACCCAGCGAAGCGCACACCAGGTTTCACTTTCACCCGCGTCGCGGACTCGCGGTAGCATCAGCACCCCCGGCAGTACAAGACGGCCTGACTAGAGGCGCGCCGCACACACGAGACCCACCACTGC